>VWPU01006146.1:0-210144 GCA_013398955.1 Callaeas wilsoni
TGACAGAGGGGAGCAGAGGCAGCAGCTCCCCAGCAGCGCGCAGCCCCGGGGCCGCGGGGGCCGGCCGTGGGGAGGGAGGTGGGTGACGGCTGCCAGCGCCTCCCCGTCCCTGCTTGGCACGGGCACACGCACGGAGGCACAGAGCCCGGGCCCGAGTCCCCCGATCCCCACAGCCCCACGGACACTCCCAAGCGGGGCTCCGCAGGGTTTTCCTCCCCGTGGGAGCAGCGGCGGGGCGAGCGGCTGCCGTGCCCACGTGGAGCCGCCCCTGCCCCCGGCAGGACCGGGCAATCTGGCGGGACATATGTGACATATGTGACATTATGTAAGGAGCGGCTGCTGCCGACGGTGAGCGATGGCAGGGCGGCAATGAGAGACAGCAAACCCTCCTTCCCCGGGCTGGAATGAGTCACTTCCCATGGTAATTTGCACCATTTTAAGGCCGAGTACCTCCCGTGTAATGATTATACAGTGTTACTATAAAACCTCAGGGTTCATCTGCAGAAACATTCCTTACGCCGGAGTTCTCTGTGGAGACATACTTATAAAAATCGGTGTGAGGGGAAGATTAAATAGATAAGAGCATAAAACCAGATGATAGAATAAATACAGTCTTGTAGATCGGTTCAATGGGGAGGCAGGAGCTCACACTCCTGACTCTTCTGCCGAATTCCCTAACGCTGGGCAGGTTCCTTCACCACTTTTCCCACCTCAGATTCCCAGATATGCAATGCCTATTTCAACACTTTCTCTGCATGATCTAAATGCTGTAATACAACAGGAATACCTTCATTGCTGTCTAGCCTATGGAATCTGGATCTCAGTTTAGTCTTCAAACTTGGAACAAACAATTATCAACATATAAATATGCTTCCTTTTGGTTTTGGATTGCTTACTCTTTACTTGTGGATCCTGCTATTCATGCCATTGCTATCTCCATCCCAAGAAAAAAGTGTTTGCCAAGGGCAAAAGAGCAAAATCTTTTTTTAACAACCTGATAGAGAATAAAACACAATGAAAAAAATATTTTTTTAAAAATCCAGCTAAAAATAAATCTTTAGTAATATTTCATTATATTAACAAAGCCATTCTCTGAAGTAATCATGTCTTACACCATTAGCGCACAGCAATACAAAACAAGGTGAAAACCTTTGAAAACATACTTAAAGGAAAAATCTGTAACAAGGAATACACTCTCTCTCTTGTCATAATTGCACGTTTAAGAGGTCTCAGCTTTACCAGTGGCAATTTAAAGTGACAATGCCTGGCTTAGCGCTGTTGTCTTTTAGCTACTATTAGAGAAATTGTAGCGACACAATTTTCAAAGTGAGCATTTTTATGAAGTTAATTGTGTAACATTGTTTATGAATTTAAACCACGCAATTGATGTATTATTCACAGGCATGCATAATGGACTTTTTCTATTGAATGATGGTTTAAGAACAAATGTAACTGATTTTGGAGCTACAATGATTGATTTACGAGGTAAAATTAAAAGTGCTAAGTATATATTACTTGTCTACTCACCAGCTAAGTGGATGGGGGTGAAAAATATTTATATATATCTAATTGCAATGCATGGATACGTAGGAATCAGAGAAATTATTTAAAGCAAAGCAAAAGGATTACCCTAGAAGTAAAGGGTGAAGGTTTAAGAGAGGCAATTGGCTATCAAGGGAAACCAGACAAGAATTAGATGTTCTTGCCTATAAAAATCTTCTCTAATGAAAGGTAATGGAAGCTTTATTCTTAGAAATTTTAAAACAGCTGGATCGAACAATATCAAATTAAAAGACAGCACTCCAGTAACATCTCTCATTAATATCTTGCTTTTTAAGTAATGGTGGGACTTTAAATGAAATGGTACCGAATATGAATAATGGAAACTACCTGCCTCTAATGAAGAAAGGACCTCTGTGGTACCAAGGGATCTGACTTCTTGGTACTTACCAAGAAGTACTGGAAGTACTTTCCATTTTTAATTCATTTGGAAGGAAAAAAAAGATATCATTATACATGGTGAATGTCATACGAGTTCACGGGCAGTTCCGTTAAAGAGCTTTAAACCAAGTAAAAAGTTTAGTTAGTTTAGATAAAAACTATGCCCTGCTATTCTGCTGTAGCTTTTTATACTAACAGATTTCACCTGAACAACAAATTGAAAAAGGTACTTGTTGTATTTCATTCTCTGAGCTGATAGTTTAACAAAAGTATGCAAAATCATATTAATGCATGGGATCAGTTTGGAAGAAACACACCAAAGCAATGCACGAAACTTGCTGCTTCCACCAACCTCTTCACTTCTATTAAGCAAAGGAGTTTCAATTCACTGTTAGCTAAATTCCATGAACATCTTGCCACCCCTTATATGAGCTAGCCTGCTTCAAGGTAAAAAACCTCAACTATCCACAGGAAAACTACTCTAGTAAAGGACAGTTCCTCTTGTCAAAGGGCAGAAGGAGATGGGTTTAGCAAGAAAGTTTGTATAATTTAATTAAAAAGTTAATCTAAGTGTTTCCATATTGATGGGTCTTGATTTAAGCTCTAAAATTAAGGAAGGTTCACACTTACATGACACAGCCATGAACAGCAGAATATAATTTACCTTTAAGCTAGAGCAAAATAGCACATTTTTCCTAGATTGGCAACTGTCACACATTTTAACATAAAAACAGGGCAGACGGATAACTTATTACTTTGATTTTGGATACCTAATTCCATCAAAATACTACAAAGCAAAAACATTGCATCAGCATGGAACTTTTTATCCCTGAATTTTTGATGGGCAAAATTAAATAAAATTCACCCAGATCTTGTGACTTTTATTTTCTGTTGAACTCACACGCACAGATATATATATAGATAGATAGATAGATATATTCCTACGCTACTCCATTTTGTGTATAAACAATGTAACATATATAGCATATATAAAAGCAGTTCTCCTTTCACTCAGATTCACATTATTGTCTATAACATTTGACTTGTAACTGGTTAAGTATCAACTTCAGTTCATTTTACAACTCAGCTTTGTACTCCTCCATTTATTCTCCTGCCAAAGCAACCTGACCCTTCTTCCACCCGAACATTAACACACATTATAAGTTTCAATTGTTCCTCTTTCTGGAAATTTATCTTCATACTTTGTGAACTTTGTAACTCATATTTTCATCAAGTTTCAGCCATGACACTCTTATGGGTCTGAGTGACCGCATTTTCAGTGTGTGTTTACACTCTTATGTCATGTGTGCTAGAATGACATTATGAACTTCCATTAAAAAAAGCAGACCATGCATTACAGTATATCAATAATGTTTATAACATTTCATATAGAAATGAAATGGAAGTTCTGACACTATTGCCTTTTCTAGTGTAATTTATTGAACTTGTGGCCACCAATTTGAAATGTTTATACATGCTAACAGTTCTGTTCACCCACTCCACTGGCTCAGATATGGCAATAGGCTCCCTAAAAAAGGATGGCCATTAAGCACGATATGATAACTAATGGAAAGTAGAAGCTCACATTTAGCAATCTAGCAAAATACTACTACAGGATCAGTTTACAAATAAATAGCTGCAGTTGTCATAAATTAAAATAAAAAACAAACAAATAAAAAACCACACAAATTTATCTGCTAGATTTCATTTGTTATTGAGTAAATTAGAGTACTCTCTACTACAGATGACCTGGTGACTTGTCTAGGATTACAGACTGGAGCATGGGCTATCCAGCCCAAAGGTTAAGGCCTGTGTCCAGAACTGGGAAATAAGCCGAATGGTCATGGCCAAGAACCAGGAACCAGAAAGTCAAACCAAGGGTCAGCAGCCAGAGATAGGAATAAGCATCTGCCCAGGAATCACGACCTGAAATCAGAAACCCACAAGAAGAAACTGCAACCACAGGGCACAGTGCAGAGGTGGTTCTGAAAACATACACTGCGACGTGTGAGAGGATGCGCCGGGGTTCCACCTTGGAGACCTGCTCCTGAGCCATGCTGATGTGCTCTGGCTAATGGGTCCAAATGGCAGAGATCTTGATTTACTACTACAGAAGGAGGTCTTATCAGAGATTAGCAAATTTTACCTGAAAAACATGGCAAATAAACCAGCCTTTTACCCTCTGAAACTCTCTCAATGTCGAGAAAGATGGAAACTCTTTTCTCAGCATAACACTTGTTTTGGTAGATCCATAGAAGGCTTACAACGCTGCTGCAGCCAACCCAGCAAGTTCCAGACGCATTAAATCCACATAACACTTCTAAATTTTGTACTAAGATGCAACTTCCAAATCTGTTAAAAGCAGGAATGAATTAAAACAAAGATATCAGAGTATGGTTCCTTAGAATTTTGGTAATCCCATAACCTTCCTAAGGGTTTTTCGTAGTATCACTGGAGAGAGTGGTGCCAAATGGTCAGACTGGACTACTACCTGTAATTGTGTATGCATGAAGCAGCAATGGAGGAAGGCTGTATGCAGCAGGGCCTGGTGTGACAAATCAGATCAAAAGAGAAATAGAATGGTTTGGGTTGGAGGTCATCTAGTCCAACCTCCCTGCAGCAAGCAGGAACATCTTCAACTAGAACAGGATGCTCAGAGCTCCATCCAACCTGACCTTGATCAACTTCCAGGGACGGGGCATCTACCACCTCTCTGGGCAATCTGCAATAGTGTTTCACCACCCTCATCATACAGAATTTCTCTATTATATCTAGTTTCATTCTACCCTCTTTCAGTTTAAAACAATTACATCTTGTACTATTGCAACAAGCCCTGCTAAAAAGTCTGTCCCCACCTTTCTTATAAGTCACATTTTAGTGCTAAAAGGCCACCACAAGGTCTCCCCAGAGTCCTCTCTTCTCCAGAGGCCCCAATTCTCTCAGCTCATCTGCATCTACCCAATCTTACTTAGGTAAGTAAGGATATCTTGGACACGTAAGAATTTAAATATGCAAATATTGTGCAGTGGGTCAGAGCACCCACATATTTCTTAGAAAAAAATCATGTTGAGGATTTTGCTATGACCTCACTCTATTTTTCTATGGGAAAGAAAAATATTGTCTGACTTCCTTCATAGCATATTCTACATCTTATTGACAAATCACTTATGACACTAATTTATTAGCATAGAAATATTACTACACTCAAGACAGCCTGCTTTGATTTACTACATCAGGGTTTTTCATATGCCAAGGTCCTATCATCTCTGCTGGATCATTAAAAGTCCCTTGGCTTTTTAAATTTTGTTTTGTGCAACATGAGAATTTTGCCCTGTGGCCCTGGCTAAAATCCTGAGTATTGGAATGGATTTGCAGCTCAAAGGAAGATTCACTGAGCTGATGCTTAAGATATACAGGATGTGTTTATCAAAACCATCTTTACATTAGCTCTTTGCCATAAAAGTCAAAGAAGGGAAAAAAACGCAAAGAAGGGAAAAAAGGGGGGCATAAACACAGAAAAGTAAAATCCAACAATTAGAGACAAGCTGTTTAAACTGCAACACTGTTTTATCCTCCTTGTGTGAAAACTGTGACATGCAAGGGGAATGAAACTAAATCCATCTATCCTATTTCCATACAGTTAGTGTTTCAGGGGTTGATATCTGCTTAGTTTTGTGAAAACATCAACACCACTTTAAAGCAGCTGGGCTCACTGGCTCTGTATCCAGAAGCACCTCTGAATTCCACAGAGATGTGAAGAATTGTAGGATTCTAGAGTCTTTCTGCCATCACTATTATATGACAAGGAGGCTGGGTGGCCAATTTCATAAGCTGTTGTTCCAAGTTTTTCCCTCTCTTCCATGGGTGTGCCATCCCCTTCACTAGCTTCACTTCACTATGTGCACAACCAGTGACTGACTACTGGTCCCAGTCAAAGTAAGCAAGCCCTGCATCACCAGTATTCCAGACTACAGGAGTGCATTCAGAAAACATGTCAAAAATAGAAAACTGAGACTGAAATTAAAACTTAAGCTCTGTCCCTCGCATGAATTGATTTGGTATTTTGAAAAAAACATCAGTCTCATTGACCTAAAACTCGTGGCTCAGATGAAATCCACGGAAAATCAACTGGCTTATTTTTAATTCAAGGATCTTTCCTGGAAAAAGAAAAAAGTACATCTTAACACCTAACTGAAGATAGCCAATTATTTTATCTTGTCTTCACTTCTTCTGAAACCAAATAAGCCCGAGCAATTTCACTGTTACTTGAAAATGAGCTATTGAAATGGGATGTGAATAAAAAAAGCGGACACATTTTTAAGTCCTTCTTGCATTCTCAGAGTTTTTTATACATATTTCAGCAAATACTGTTTTAGCTGTAGCAATAAATTTGAACACCTGTTGTTTGTGAAATGTGTACCTACCAGTCTCTCAGACAGACCAGATCGTGCTATAATATAATTCCAAAGAGTATGTTCTTATTTTGTCTGAAAAGTAAACAATTCATCTGCTTACAAGGAAACAAGTCTGCTTGTCAGCACAGAAAATAAATGCATGGTGATGCTATATATCCAGCATAAAAAGTAGCACAGAGTTTTGAAATAAAAATAAATATATCAAAATAGCCTATATGTATAAGCAAGCAAAAGCTAATTAGTGAACATTTCAGCTGTATTATGGAAAATAGGCTACACATGCAGGCACACACCTTGAAGTCTGCGAGGAGCACACTTGCTCCTTTTTGGTCTTCGCACCGCCCACCAGCACGGCTGATAAGGTACTGCAATGCCCTGATGTTTTCCCCTCCCTCTCCCTCTCCAGCAGATATGGAAGCGCAGCGGAGATACCCAGCTGCGTCAAACTATCGCTCGGAAGCAAAATCTTCAGTAGGAACTTTGTACCCGTATATATCAAAAAGTCAACACGGCTCATTGTCGCATTAGGGAGCTGCTGCTGTCCCAGGATTGCTGAGATACTTGGCAAGACAGACGGGCAGCCTCTCTGTCTCCCCGATGGCGTCTGCGCTGCTGCAGATTTGTCATGCAATTCATTGAGTTGAACTGAGCACATAAATTTTCAGTTATGACTAAAAAGTTGGAAAATTCTCCACAGATGAAAACTACGTATCCGTGCTGATAGTCAGGCAGGGAGCACTTTGGGGAACAAGAGCAGGAAGAAAGGATCAATCCCAGAGTGCAAGCGTGACTTAGAGAAAGGAAGAACAAGCTAAAAGCAACACTGGCAAGAAATTAATTCAATGTTAACTCTAGAAGATCCTTCTACATTCGTTCATTTTCCAGTCAAAACATCATTAAATATTTAAACCACTCCCACCATAGGTGGCAGTTTATTGAGATTTGTTTTTGAGAACTGAGAGTTCAGTAAACCAAAAGCTTCTACCACAATCTACTCTGAATTTAAAACCAGCATCTTCACAATAAACCACTGATCTCCACCCTTAACTATGGCAAACCAGCAGCCAGACACACAACAGAGGGGTCATGCAGAACCCTCCACTTAACACAGAAGCAATCCAAATCTGGATTTTCACATAAAATCTCATATCAGACAGAAAGACCAAAAAGAACAAGGTTCTTTCATAATAAAGACTCAAATCTTTCTCATATCATATATCATGAATGAAGTCTATCATAATTCACACTTTGTAGGCAAATTTGATTACTCTTTTTTCTTTTCTTAGAAAAGCTTATTTTCAGTCAATATTTTACACAGTGCAGGCCATGCTCTACGACTGAAGTGCAAAAACCTGATCTTCTTGCCAGGGAAGGACTTAACCTGAATATGAGGAAATAAACATTACTGTTTGAACAACTCTTTGGAAGAAGTTTGTCAAAGTCCTTACATAGTAAATATATGTAGACATATAAAAATAACTTCATTTTAATTCACTCTTTCCTTCTGACTTTGTAACAATGTGTGCAACTCATCTAATGTGTACTAGCTTCCTTATTACCAACATATGAAGTAGTGAGCTACTCAGAGACCTTTTCTAGTTTTAAGATTTACCCAGGGTACTTTGTATTTTATTTGAAATATGATTTTTTTAAAAATTGGCGAAGTCCTAGTGTGAAAAGAGTTTTACTGAATATGACACCAAATGATCAATGTCGATTTGCTTTAGAGAGCACTCTAAGTATCTCTACAAGTACTTTCTTGCTGATATAACACAACCTGCATTAGGAAGAAGCAATGGGTGGTGGAAAGTTTGCCTTAAGTACTCCAGGAGAATAAAGCAGTAAAACTGTAGCTGCAGACAAGCCTCTTACTCTACCCAGCCAGTGTGGTCAAGACTGAATGAAGAGATGCAGAAAAGAAAGTTCTGAAGAGGAGAGCAAAACCAAAACAATAATGAGAAACAAATAAAAATGCCATTTGGACTGTTCTGGTTTGGTTTTTTTCAGTGTTCCTGCCAAAGGAAATCCCCCTGCATTTTCTTAAGACACCTGAATTTGCATGAGAAGGAGGAAGCTAGATGGAAGAGCTTTTCTGACAACCTTACCTGAAGGGGTTTGAAACAGGGACTGGGGAGTGTGTAAACTGAGAAGAAAACATTTCACAGGCAAAGATTCTTAATGGAAAGATACTAGATCCCAGATTAAAAAATATCCTGCAAGTCATATTTGCATGCATACACCTTTTTCTGGCCACTTTTTTTTCAGAAGGGGCAATAACACTCTTCTCTTCTAAGACTCTCAGCACCTTGAATAAACTCCAACTTTTACTTAGCTGTTAGATTTCTCTCAATACTAGCATCCCAGTAAATCTGCAACAACTGGTATGGCACAGGCCTTCTCTAGGATCCAGTTCTTTGTTCAGGCAGGCAACAGGTGGGATGATTCTCAAACTATCTGCTGAGAAAGAAAATAGGCAGCTTTAGACAAAAGCAGGTATACCCAGGCAAAAATTTAAAATAAAACAAAAATAAAAACAACAACAACAAAGAGAGAGAGGAAAAAGTAAAGAAACAGAAAACAAGAATTGACCTGCAAGTAATTTTCGTGTTTATTCTTGTGTTTCTAACTGAAGCCAGGTGACATAGGTACAGAAGACTATGATGAAAATGGGGGGGGTGGAAGGCAAGAGGGCGATGCAAACATTCACCTATCTACCCCAGTGAAGCCAACAACCAGCATAGCTTCTACCTTGCAAACCCAGTCCCAGTTCCTGTTTTGCTTGACTTGGACTATGTACCTGAACTTCAGCCTACTGCCCTGGCCCATGAAAGCTCACTAACCACGGGGCTATAGGCACTCTCCTCCTTCCTCCCATTATATTAATAATTGGTCAATGCAAACAGAAAAGAATGAAAGAGTCCCACTCCACACAGCAGTAATGGCCTAAAAGGGCTCATCTTATCGGATGAGGCAAGCCAAGGCTCCAATCTGTAGTTACCACCCAGAAGAGCTCTATCACCTGAAGGACTATTATCAGTGCAGCAAGCAATGTACACATTTTACAGCTGTTAACTTTATCGTCTTCTCCCCACCTTTTGTGTATTTTCAGTAGCTAGAAGTGCTGGGGAAGGTAAAGGCACCAGTCAGAGTTTCTTAGGAAACAAAGATTCCAAGGCCAGGCATAAACAGCCTAGAAAAGAGAGGCCAGAGACTCGGGTGGAACTTGAGCAGTGGGAGCAACATAAAATGTTACTCACCATTGCTGCTATGTCAGGGATTTGCATCAGTGCAGACCAAATAAACTAATTACAGATGTGCTCTGCCACAGTCTCTACTTATGACAATGTCTCAATGACTTGGTCTGTTCACTGCAGCAATTGCACACAGACAGCAAAGAGTAGCAGAAAAAAACCTCCCTAATATTCCTGAGTTTCCACAGTCTAGGACAGGAATGGAACATCACAGGTGTAGTTCTTGTTATTTCTGTTTCTCAACATTCTGCCAGGAAGGGCTCAGCCATTATAACACGTTATTTTGGATCTGTGAACCTTGGCTGAGTTTTTTTTCCCACTTCTTTTTAAGCACTGAGTAGCTCACACTCTCTTCTGAGCCCTCACAAGCCATGGTCTGGAGTGTTCACTGTAGGATCTTTGTTAGTTTCTTAAATATATTGCTCAGAAGGGGAAGGTCAGACCTGAAGTAATGACAAAAGCACAGGACTAACTCATCAGAGAAAGGCTCCTCTTGTGTTTGGTGGACTCATGAATGTTTGCAGGAAAGAAAAAATCATTTCTAAACACACAAATCTTTTGGTCCAGAACTCACGTTTTTGGCTACTACAGTCCTTCCGTGAATCCTGGTTTTAATTGTGCCTCTCAATAATTAAATTTATTGAACCCAGACATACAGAAGCCATGATACAAAGGGGGCAGACTTCTGATGTCTGAGAAAGTTTTCTGAACATCCATGTTCCTTTCAGTGAGGTGAGATGACAGCAGTCTCCTCAGACCTGTGGCACGCTGTGGGCACTGAGCACTGATGACTTGGTTTACCACCCATGGTTTACCATCCTTTCCATGATAAAGGATGTGGCAACAGATAGGAAACTTTTCTCTGTCTGTAATACAGCTACAGCATTGCCTGAAATATAAATTCCTCCAAGGGTGTTTGTACCGGCCTTTGCTCTCAGCTGTCAGTCTCCATTCTCACTCAGGGTCTGTGCTTGGGTACAGCAGCCTTTGATATGACCACAGCTAATCAAAAAAGCTGCACAGGTGGGGTTTTCAGCCCTTATGAATAAGAAAGTTGGGGTTAGCTTCGAAAAAGCCTCTGAAGGAGGTGAAAAAGGAGGATTTGAAAGCAGGATATCCAGACGTATTAAGTTCTCTTCACCCCCATGGTGTGGAACACCGTTACCATGACACAAAGGGAACACAGGGACTAGCTTTTTTCTTTCTTGTTTCTTTTTTTAAAAAGAGTTGTTTCATCTCTTTGGATATATAGAATTAGCTGCTCATTTTTCCTCATTTAAATAAATCTCAGGAGGAAGGAGAGCGCACACGGGCACTACTTCCCACATGCACCATTTTCCTAGTCTGCTCCTTCAGAGGGGTTTGGTGAGGTCGCTCCATTATGCAGCACATTATTTTTAAACACTTCAGCGACTCCTTCCAAAACGTTCCCTCTTTAATGAAATCTGACACATCAGAAAAGGGAACGGGAAGTTTTTGTTGGTTGTACTTATAATGTTAAGCCAACTGTTGCTTATCCCGAGCGTGTCATACGGCAGGGCCATGGGGCCAGCAAGGCTTCAGCCACTGACCTCTGAACCTTGGCCGGACCTTGCCCCGGTCAGCTCCATGACAGGAAACCTGGCAGACTTTGAATCCAGGCTTTGGGGCTGCGAGCAGGGGAACAGCTGCACTTTGCAACACGAACTTTGTACTTCGACACATGGACATTTAATCTCCATAAAAGAGCCTTTGTTTCATTACTTATTAACATCTCCTCCTTGAGTAAAGTTCTTTGTTAATGAGGCTTTAAAGCATGGTGTGAGGGTTTTTTTCTCACTTTCTTATGTCCAAAAAAATAAAATCCACCACCCAAATTGATAGGATTACACTAAATGTTAAAGAGTACCAAAAAAAAAAAAAAAAAATCAACTTAGACTTCATGCACCTTCTGAATACTGCGGATATTTGCTATGTGCTTTCTTCTGAGTTATTATTTGTAATAATCAGAGCTAAATACAGAAATCAGGCAATGTTCTGAGGCCTGTCTTTGCAGAGATCACTTTTTGAGATGATACCTACAGTAATTCAGCCCGCAGCGACATTCGACCTTACTTAATAAATCAGCTAAAAAGATGAAATAGTGGGAAAGTGTCAGCCCATCCACACTAAAAAGCCATACTTTATGACAGTGTCATGAGTTTTATAGTTGCACAGCTTTTTGCTACGAGTGTTACTTTGGAGCAGTGTCAGTGCTTGCCTTCTGTGTATTTCATCATAAAATATGCTAACACACACAGCCCAGCAAATTTGAAGAGAAGACATTTGTGCCCTGTCCTTCACTAAAACAAATCTTTGATCAGGAACAGAAACCTACCTAAACATCAAATGAAAACCTCAAGAAAGAGGTCACCTATGATCCTTTAATCATTTCTGTACCAACAGTAAAAGCTGAAGTTGCCTGTATGCATTTACTGTAACAAAATCAAGCAACAGAAAAGGACTGGAAGATCCTGGTAATGCTGCATTATGTCTGTGTTGTCATAACAATATGGAGCAGCAAAAGAAGATTAAGAAAGTAAAAGTGTCTTGAACAATTCTTCATCAGCAACTAGAATAAAACAAATACTTGGAAGTATAATATTTGTTACAGCCTGTTAGAAATAAATTATCCACAGACAGAGGGATCATAGTCACACTCTTCCTATTTTTCATCACTACCATCTTTTCAACATGAATTTCCTTCCATGCCTCTCTGGTGAGCTTTTTTCTCTTCCTTTTTTGTTTCTCTTCCGTATGATGGGGGAGAAACCCTCAAACACACCTGACCCAGTTTGCCTTCATTTTCATTAACAGTATGATACAAAAAAGGAAATTTCCAACTAGTCTAGCAAGTCAGGTGGGTAAAGAATAAACCAAGTGAAGCGATATCAAAGCACTCCCTTGCATGAGGCTGGGCTAGCTGGACTCAGAAGCGATGGGATGAGGATGGTCAGCTCCCACTGTTCCCTGAGAGAAGCCCATGACTTTTCTCATTTGGATGTATATTTTTACCCCCCACACACACCTTCAGGGCACTGCTTTGTCAGCATCCTCACTCATCTAATTCCAGAGTTTGACTTGCGTTCTTTGCAGAGAGCGGACTGACAGAAAATGAGACAATTGCTTTTCCTCTGTTACTACATTTCGGGTAGGAGTACTTTTGCCCTGCTATGACTGCAGAGCAGCTGGCACAGCTACAGTTGTGTTACACCTTGTTATTTCCCTCTGTGCATCCAGCAAGCTGTGACTTCCCCTCCCCGAGGAGCCCCCCCACGATAAGGCAGGCATTATGCATTCCTTATCACCTCCGCCCTGGAACACGGCCCTCCAGTCACACGGGCCTACCATCACGATCATAAGATTTAGCTGCAGCTAAGAATAGGCACGATCGTTTGGAAGAGGTCCTGCTTTATTCCTGGGTACCGCTTCTGAATGGTGTTAGACAATAAAACCTTTAGGTTGGATTCTGGATGGCACCTGCCTGCTCTTTCCATCAGCTCAGGGGTGTCAGACCTCTCTCCGTGAGGGCAGGCACGAAGATCTGTGCCATTTGCTTAGTTAGGGACAGCTGCAGACGAGCACAGGAAACCCTGATGTCTCTGGGAACAAAGCAGGAAAGTCTCTGGGAAACTACAATACCTTTAATTTAAATAAATAAATAAAAATAAATAAATAAGCTTGGAAAGAGAGCTGAGAAGAGCAACAAGAATGATTTTGTTCCGGGGGTGGGGGGGAAGGCTCCTTCCAGTGAGACACTGAGCTAAATGTATTTTGCTTCAAAGAGAAGATTATAATCTTTAAGGGACTAGACAAGAAGAAGATATTTCATAAGACATTAAATTAGTGGGCAGACACACAACAGAATCCAATATTTGCAAGTTCAATCTGAAGATAAAAAGGACGTTTTAAGTATAATTAGCTACTGAGATGAATTGTCAAAAGATGCAGTAAATTCTCCATCACTAAGAAACTATTTTAATTATTATATGCTTAACTTCCACTAGAGCCCAGAAGTCTCAGACAACATAGGCCCAACAATCTCTAAGTTTATCTAACTTCTAGCACAAGCCACCCCCTCTGTCTGAAAATTGTTCCTGTTGCTAATTCCAATGAGATTATTTTTTCCTCAAGAAATTCAAGGTGGGAGAATTATGACAAGTGGATAATTAGGGCATACAACATCAGGTCACGTAGACATTATTTATGTAATAGGAGCATTCCTCACTCCAGTGCTTCCAGGGAAAAAAATAAAAGAAAAGGTATTCCCTAATGTCTAATTCAGGTTAGAAAACTAAAACAACAACAACAAAACCTCAACCAAACAGAAAAGGACTATCACTTTATATGTAAGCTTTAAAATAGACAATATCATGTATAGTACTGTGATGTGCTTTTATCAGTTCCAGAATTCACCACAGAGAATCACAGAATGACCTGAGTTGGAAGGGACCTTAAAGATCATCTCATTCCAGCCCCCTGCCATGGAGGAAGGGACACCTTCCTCTAGACCAGGTTGCTCAGAGCCCAACCCAACCTTGCCTTGAACACTCCTGAGGATGGGAAATCCAAACTTTCTCTGGGAAATCTGTTCCAGTCCCTCAGCACCTTCACAGTAAAGAATTTCTTCCTAATATCTAATCTAATCTAAACTTGTTCTCTTACAATTTGAACCCATTCCCCCTTGTTCTGTCCCTACATGCTCTTGTATATAGGAATATTTACAGTATTTACGTAAAGAGAGGAAAGATTTCAGACTGACACTATCGGGCACTCTATCAACTCCCTCCTGGAACATTTTAGCATTGTTCTATACCCTAAACACAAAACCACAGCTAGCAGAACATTATTTCTCTTTTGGTCCTCTAGGAGTTTTCATGGGTAGCTCCTATTAACACTAATCAGAGTTAAGGGCAGAAATCCCCCATGGACAGCCATGTTGTCTGGGGATGTGTCCATAATTAACATGTTCTAAAGTCTAATTTTGAAACAAAGTAATCAGGCTTAAGATGAGTTATATTAAGGGCAATAAACCTCTGACTGCATATTTGCCTATATATATATACTGTATCCAATGTCAGACTAATACATAGTTTACAAGACAACTTCTACAAAACAAGCTCTGTCTTAACTCAGTTTGGGAGCACGATATGTGAATGTGCAAGAAGAGAAAAACACAGTGGGGTTTGTCTTCTTTCTGTTTCTTACTCTTCTTTGCAGCACATCGTTATTATAAATGTTAATGCTCGTCATTGTTCTTCACATCATCGTGCCCAGGCTCAGCAAAGCTAGCATAATCCTAGCACTTCTGATGTTACAAATTAAAATTAACCGTGCAACACCATGGGAATATTTGTAATATGAAAGATGTGGAATGGGGACTTTGTGACAAGTACATGGAGGAGAGAAGAGGAAGCTAGATAGCTTGAACATGAGTGGTTTTGCAAGTAAGAGATGCTGTAATGGGACAAGGAATACAAAATAAAATCATGCCAACACAACTTGGTTTCAGTATTATTTAGGATTTCTGTCACAGAAAGAGACATTTTCAAGTCTGTGGCTACTGATGATCCAGCACAGCTGATGATAAAGTCATACATAATGTATTATACAACAGAGTATACTAACTCAGCTTCAAAGCGTTAATATGTCATGAAACTTAATTCAGATATCACAGATTATGCAAAGGAGATAGAGATGTGAAGAGACACTCTCGTTTCTCAAAGGTGTCAGCCAGACATCTTTGTGTCCCCCAGCCCAGGAGAACACGGCAGCAGCTTGTTCTAAAGCTCTTTCACAAGGTGAGGGCTGGGTGGGTCTTCACCCCAGTCTTTATGACAAAGAAATCCCATACTGGGGGCAAAACTATGCATTTTAAAAAAAAAAGGCAGAAGCCTTTAAATACAAGAAAACAGCCCAGGTTTTGCAGTGTCACAGCTGCTGATATATTTTACACTGCAGATGTGAAAACGGTATAATATAAGCACAGAAGAATTTATCATTTTCTTTACCTACAATAAGCCCAGTCCTAGCTTTAGTTCCATATGGGTAAAAAATCCAACTGTATTCTCTGAATGTCCATGAAAAGATAGCAGCAATGGAGACAAACTGTTTTCCTGGTTGGATGCTGGGAATAAAGGTCACAAATTAAGTTGGGAATGGAGTTGCATGGAGAGTTATCTAGTGCCTCTGTCAGCTGGGAATGGAGCCCACGTCAACCCACAGAACTTAAAAAGCAGGTAGAGGCTTTCTTCCATTTCCACGCACGCTGTTTTTGTGAGAATCTCACTAACTGCTCTCTCCCTGAGGAATTCCATGCTTCACATAAGCTGCTACTAAAGGAGACTGTAAACAACACCCACCAAAATTACACTGGAAGCAACATAGGGAAAGCATCCACAAGAAGCTTTTGCTCATGGTATGAAGCTTTCAAAATCCCCTTTGGAGGTACTTCAGCTGAGGGAAGAGGAATATGATCTAAGCCTAAAAATGGAGTTTAGCTCCTAACACTGCTATATTATTGTTGCATGAAATTGGGCCCTGATGCTTTTAAAAACGAGTGGGGAGAGATAATATCTAATTGTCTCTGTGTGTCACTTCATCTGTAGAAAAGGGAAAACAGATGACAATTTTCTGCCTATAGAGATAATATAGGTAGATAACATTAAACATTGAAATATTAAGATACTATGGACACATATTAAGTCTTTAATATGGACTGTCCACTAATAACTGTCATCTTTCTGAGTGTTTAACTTCAGGTTATAGAATACAATTAGAAAATACTCTTATGCAAAATAGTTAATAATTTTATCCAGAAGTTCTGTAGGACTCCCATAATTTAAAGCAAGAATTCAAAATATAAACCAAAGGTGGCTAGATAAGTGCATTTTAATTTGTTAGGAAAAAAATTCCACCTATTTTTAATTAGAAGGCAACTCTGTCTCAGAAACCACACACGCATACACACAAAAGAACCCAAACACAAAACCCCCCATCCTAACTCTTGAAACTTTGAGGAATCTACTTTTAGTAAATGAACTGGGGGGGTTTAAGCCCTCATGATTATCTAGGTTATGGCTTTCTTTGTATTGTCTGTACCAAGCCGAGAGGAAAAAGGGATGCTTTCATTATTCAGACTTAATGAACACAATCAATTTAGACTAGCTAGACAATCCAGTGTATTTGGAAACAAAGAAAAATAAACTAGGAAAACATATGAAGTCCAAGATTCCCTGGAAGAAAAACCGGCTTGCAGGACTGATCAAAGCCCCGTACACCAACTGAAGCAGGACATGTCCCTCCTCAGTGACCACTTTGGGGAGGATGGGAAGAAATGAAACAAAGCAAGTCTGCAGGAGAGGGTCCACACACACAGTAGAGAAATCCTTCTATCATTTAATACTGAGAAGTAAAGGAGTTGCATTCTGTATGCTTCCATCATTTACTAAATATGTTCTTTCTGCAAGATCAACATCTGATGCTACCAATCCCCCAAAATAACAATTTCTTGAACATACGCTCAAGAAAACACCATTCATGGGGGCTGAAAAACAATTTGAGAACTTGTTAAGCCAGCCTGTGACAAATTCACACCACCAATGTAGAGTTAAACTTTACATCACCAGGTCATATTTGACCATCACCTTCTCCCTTAACTACTTCAGGGGGCATCCAGCCACACTCACCAACTTACTTCTGTCCCATTCCATGGTGGCAGGAGCTCCAGGATTTCCTCTGTCCTCTTGGCCAAGTAAGAGCATCCTGATGTCTCTCAGGTGCTCCTCATGAGGGCTCACTTCCTACTTTCTCCTCTAATGGCAAATCTTATTCCAGAGCCTCTGCCAAATATGGCTGTGAAGGCTTAGTTTTCCCGTCCCCTGTTTTCTGCAATTAAACTTAGGATATAATAGAGGACTTAGGATATGTAATTAAGGCGTAGGTTGTAATAAAAGGGACGCTCTTTTGTTTAAATTGTCTGCCTTACTGTGGCTGCTTTAAATTTGTATTTCTATCATTCTCTAATTAGTATCTCTCTTCTGTCTTTAGGCTGGCTTTTCCTGTTTATAAGGCTGTGGTAAAACATCATAAATCATTTAACCTAGAAAAAAGCGATCGTACCAACAGCTTACCAGAGGTACAATTATCAGTTTGCTCTCAATACTACCTGTAAAATACAGACAACAACAATTCTAACAGAAAATGAGTATGAGGAAGGGGTTACAGGAATGATTTAAACTCTTCTTCCTACACAGACAGCACAACTTCTGTGACTTCCTCACAATAAATAAAAATATCTCTGTGAAGATAATTAGTTCAGGTGTGGCAGCAGTCTAGAAGGTGGTTCACCTGGAATCACTTCAGGTATTCACCCACTACCAAACAACATGAACATATTTTCCCCATCTCTCATCCTTGTTTCAGCAAGCATCCTACCATGCAGGGAAAGGCAAAAGCACAGGAGCCAACACAACAGGCTCACCAGGACTAAGAGCAACCCATTAAAATATATATAAAAGTCAGAAGAGTGGTAATGAGGAACTCATAGGAGTCATTTCACTCCAGTTCCTCTGCCCATCCATTTTCACACATCCCTACCCCCATTCCTCTGGGACAGCTCTTCAGAGTCTGTTCTAGTTTACCGTATGGAGAGCTTGGTTACAGCTGCCTGTCAACACGTTGGTGTGTGCCTGCACTCCGAACACAAACCTGGGTAGAACCTAGGTTGGTTCCCCCAGGATCAGAAATTGTGAAAGGAAGAAAAGCTGCAAAGCAAGTCAGCCATCAGCATCACAACAGGGCCCTGCAAAACATTAATTCCTTCTCCACCCTTTGTTTCAGTCCCACAACATTCTCATGTTCTGTGCTCTCACGCACTCCTCAACGTGAAGACAATTACTGTCCAACATACACAAACTCTCCATTTCCATTTAAATGGAAATGGGGCTCTAAACCCCATTTAAAAAGCACACATTTTCAAATCCGTCCTCTTCTGCAACAAGGAAAGCGTGTGAAGCTAACCATGTCCTAAAATGGGCTTTTGGTTAAAAATAACCCCAACACAGCATATATACTTTCAATGTTATGATATGTCAGTCAACTAGGCATTAAGCACTGCTCAATGAAACCAGTCACAGCAGAGCTCTGACAGGTGTTCACAATAGATTACACCAAAAAAATCAAAAAATCACCATCGACTTCTGCACTGTGAGATGAGACCCAGTTCTTTGAGGCTGGGCCATGCAGTAAAGAATCTATTATGCATCTTTGATCCCGCATTCCAGCCTGCCTCTGCCAACGAATCCACTTCGAAGATACTCCTAACGTTCCAAGTCCTGAGAAGCTTTAGTCTGTATTAATTAATTAAAAAAGGAAAAAAATTAAACAGATATCCATGTGCCTTAGGGCGATATTCAGCCTGATCCCTCTGACAGCTTTCCTGTTGGCTTTGAAATCTATTATCTTCTGCAAGAGTAGGAGCTTTGTGACAACCTTCAAAAGGAAGCTTCTGCCTTCAACACAGGAACTGTATTTGCTTCAGTGGCAGATCAAGGTCTCCATGTGGTACAGAACAGCAATTACCCCATGAACATAACAAATATCCCAGAAAGCACATAGGAAAAAAAGTTTATGCAAAATCAGAAGCTAGTCAAAACTCATCCCACAAACTCTTTTCTGAGCAAAAGTTCGTGGGAGAGGGGAAGGGAGAATTAGAACAAGTCTGGCTGCACATCTTGAACTTGCTGAAATCTGAAGACATTTAAACCACAGTAATTTACTCATAGAGGCTGAGTTCTTGTTTGTACCATAACTGGATGGAGGAGGAACAGAAAACTCCTGCTAAGAATTTCTTCTCCTGGGTCAACTGGACCTAAAAGGATTTGAAAGAAATTGGATGCCTGCTCTAAGGAAAGCCATTACTGCAAAAGCTCTACCAACCTGTAGACTTAGGAGAGCTGTGACCCCCTTTACGGATGCTAGACCAGAACATTGGGCACGGACTGCCTTGTAAACCTGCTACAAGAAGAATTGCCCCTTTAGCAAGGTACAGGCTCTAAACCCCACACAGCCAACAAAACCATGCCAAAAACTTCCCAGAACTTTTCATTTTTCAGAGGAGGAGGTGATTAAATTAAGTCAAACCTAAGCATGTCTCCCATTCTCTCCATATGAGCATGCTTACCTGCCTGCCTTCCTTTCTTCCTGAGCTGCAGTACCAGTTGTGGGCTTTGCACCCCCCAGGATGTGTCTGTCAGTAAGGTGGATCACTGTGGCAGCCTTCTCCCTCTGCCCATCACCCTTTCCAAAACACAGGAAACAGCTGTCAAGTCAGTTCTGAAAGTTGGTTAATAATTACACAGACTAATTATTAGCCTTTCATCTTAATAATTAGCATTTCAAAAGTATTTTATTAATCAGTCTTGTTACAGGTACGGACCATTGTAAGCTTTGGATTTTTTTTTAAAGGCTTTTAGAGTATTTTTTTCATTACTAAATCACCATTGAGGTTTCCAGAGGTGCTGTTATAGAGTTTGTAATAGCTTGACACCCTCCACCCCTCTTTCAATTCCAATTCACTATCTAGGTGAATGACTATCTAAAATTATCAGCGTACTCTCCAGATATCACTATCTAGAATAATCTGGCTCCTAATGCTTAGCAGATACAGTAATAACATACCTAATTTTTAGCTTTCATGATAGGGCTCCCCTGGGAGAGAGTAGAAGGAAGACTGATTTATTATTAATATTATAAATAATTAAAATTAATGAAATGCACCAAAAATGGAAAGTGTGAACCAAAGGAAGAACTAGCACACAAGCCTTAATGTAAATTATTGGCTCTGTGTCTATACAGTACCAGTCTGTACTCCTTTACATCCCTGCAAAGCAGGCATAAAATCTTACTAGAACAAAATGATATAATTTCCCACTCATTTTCCACACATAGAAGTATCTACAGAAGGTGCAAGGCAGGGGAGAGAGTGGTCAGTCAATCGTGTTGTAATTTACAGCTATTTTTGTCTAAGCCCTGAATGGCCTGCCAATTATGAACAGTACCAGCTGGGCTGTCAGGAGAGCAGGCTAGGAAGGACACACAGAAAAAGAAAACAATCATAATGTAGAAATGAAGAACAGGAGAAAAGTTTGGAGCGGGGAAGACCTGATGGGAAGCCCAGCTCTGGTTTTAAAATGTCTCACTACAGCACTACCTCTTGTCTTCCACAAACCCCCGAATGAAAACATGACTATGATCATCACCATTATCTGGACATAGGCCTCTAACACAGCTAGGACTATATTTTTGACTGCTTGGGACATAATCCACATACCTACTAGTTATAAAAGTTGTGACTTTTCTGTGCTTAAATAAGCAGCAAAAATAAGAATTTCCTATGATGAGGGAGATGAGAATCTTTCAAAGGGTCTTCTTTCCATTTTTCAAATAAGTAACAAAAACTCACTAGTTTCTTTTCTTTTTATTAAAGACAATAATTTTACAGGCGTTTTAAACAAAATGTAAAAAAAAAGTGTTGAGATTTTCAGTTAAATGGAAGCCCTACTGTTTCAAGAACCTCTCTCCCCAGACTCTCTCACAGGGACAACACAGAAAATGGTTCTTCTAAACAAAACCTGATGAATGCTTATCAGGAGAGTCATGTCTTGAGCAGCTATTGAGGGAACGAGGAATAAGCACGGGCATTAAAAGAAAGTTTTATTCCATTGCTATTAGGACGTCAGTGCTGGAGTACACTGGTGTATATATAGAAATGTTGCATTTGGCAAAGGAGCAGTTTTGGAAGCTGATCTGCTTTTCATGACTGCTCTTCTCTATGAAAAAATTAAGAGATTTACCCCATGCTTATTGTAATCTGCTTATTTGTGGATGCAGATCAGTTTAAAAAGGAAAAGTGTATCTATACTCATGCGCTTCACTGTATATCAGCATCATACTGACAAATTCTACAATATCCTCCCCTCCACTCCTTTCCATAGCCTTGTATGAGAGGCAAGGCAGACGAGGCAGTCTGAAAAGCCAGCAGGCCATAACTCCTGTCCTCCAGACAAGAGACAATTAATCACATTTGCCAGCGAGGCAGGTAGCTCTTGTCCTTTAGCACTGAAGGAAACATAAAGCTCCTTTCTCTGAGCACTGATTGTCCAGTTGATACTGGAGCTCTCAGGAGCAGCTACGGAGCTGCCGAGATGCTGAAAAACAAGGTAACCCAAGCCCTAAATATGCCAGTCTTCTGCTGTTTTATTAATCCTTATTTTTCAAGGGAGCAATGAAAGAACAACCAGCGGCTGGAGTATAATGTTTATCACCGTTTTATCCTGCAAGGTCATAAGCTGCTCCTCCCCTGCCGGTGGCTGAAGGCCCCTGGGGGTCACTCAGGCTCTGACCACAGCAGCCCCGCTCAAAGGGAGCCAGCCCCACTCGTGTCTGTGGGAGTGCAGCGCCAGGGAGGAAGAGACATCTCCCTCCTTCGGAATAAGAAGGAAGAGAACAAGCCACAACACTATCAAATATGTCTACTGTGGGACTAAAAAGAAAAGGATTGTTGCTTTTTTTTGGTTTTGCTCTCATGCAACTAACCTTTCTGTTTTAGTTTTCTCCATATAAGCGTAACTCATTGATTCATTCTGACAATTACATAATGCTTTTGAAGTGCAAAGACAGACCAAAGAGCATATCCAAAATCTGGGACAGCCATAGCTCATCTGTTTCTTATGGTTCCCTAGCATAGGTTTTATTTCCAAGTGAGTCAGTAATATTTAAGTGAGTGTAAGAGATATTTTTGTAACCCTTCCAAAAACCCTTCCACTAAGATGCAATGATGTCCCCCTTGGAGGGGGAAGGGATGACACATATAATTTCAGGAGACCATACAAAAATGTTAAGATTATCTGTGGAATTTCTCCTTCAATCACTGAGCAGCATCCAAGCACTTAGAAATCCACTTTCTTGGAAAAAAAGATATGAGCTTTATTTTATTTGCTGAAGCTTATTTAACCCCAAATCGCTGAATTAAAAAACTTTTACATTGGAACTTGATCCCCAGGTCGAGGGAGCCCCTTGTTGGCTTTACTAACTCAAGTGTAATCCCAGTGAAAGAAGAGAACTGCAGTAAGGACGCGTGGAACGAGAAGTCCTGTTTGTTGTAGAAGTACCCTCATCTCACTTTCACACAGGCTCCTGTCGACCCAAAAGCTGACGAAAGGAACATTTCAAGCATGTAAGCCAGAAGTGTAGGCAGAAATGGGTGATGACTGGGGCATGTCAATAATGTCACACCGCTGGAAATCTGCCCAGGACGTGGTGAACAGCTGCTCTCCCAATGACTAATCACACAGGAGGAGGGAGATCATAAAATTCACCATTTTCAGAGAGGAGGGTACTGCTCCTCCTGATGTCACCTCTTCTAATGAGCTTCTCCTTGTCTTTCCAGGTCTATGTTGTAATAGTCCAGCCACAGTGTTTACAGCAAAAACATCTCATGCACATAAGTGTGAGCATCAAGTGTGACAGTGTTTTGCCTTCAAAAAATTGTCTGTCAGCAGTGCTGTACTCCAGATATGGAAGGATCAGTGACCAGTGAATTAATTTCTGAAAACAAAAGCAATTTATAAGTTTATAAGTATTCTTCCTACTACTGTTAGGTTACAAAGAACACAGTGATGTTGTTGGGTTCTAATAAACCCAACTCAAAGTTCAGTGCTTTGTCTATTGAAATGATCACTTCAGTAAAGCACTCACAAAAGCCTAGAGCCAAAGAGGCCCCAAGGTGGTATAAACCAAGCCACAAGGTTCATCAGTTTAGATGTACCTCACATGTGCAACCACAGATTCTGAGAGGAAATAAAAAATTAAAAAATTCCGAATAAAAGGCAGGAAATTATTTTTATTTTATTTAGAAATTCCGAGCTAGTCCATCTAAATGCAATGCTATTTACCAGATGCTTAGAGATGATAGCAGGCAGGATAACATCCATAAAGCAAGACAGAATACAGCTTTCATCATCTCAAGTGTTTGAAAGCCCAGCCCATGCCAGGACAAAATGGTTGGTGTTTGCCTCTAACCATTGCAGTCATCCTGTTTTTGAGGATTGCAGTGATAAACAATTCCCTGAAGTATACTGTAATTCTGCAGCACTGATGAGCCCAATATCAATGCCTGTGTTAAGGGCAAGTTCAAAGACTCTTCAGTGTTTGCTTGATGAGCTTCTCAGAGAGGTCATTAACTAGGACAGTTCGAGTACTGTACTCTTCATGCAAATTTTCTGGGGTTTTTTTTCTTGTTTTTTTTTGGTTTTGTTTTCTTTTTTTTTTTAATAGTTTTATCATCAAGATCCCATTTTAGGAAGCCTTCCCCAGCCTAGGAACATCTAAAGGGAAAGGCACACATGTAGCTGAAGATGGCACACATGTAGCTGAAGGTGACACACACATACTATAGCCTGTGAGTCTAAAGCATGTTTTTGGTTAAGGAGTCTTACCACATATGACACCCGGAAAGGTTTTAACTGTGTGAAGCATAAAGCTCTTACAGGACTGAAGACAAGACAGGAATGGAGTGGAAAATATTTGCAAGGCTTAGATCCAGTAAGAAAGTTATTATAGGAGATGCTTAGTGTAGCTCCTGGTGATTCTCATCTCTAGTACTTGAGCATTAGAAGTAAACAAAACCAACCAGCTGAGAACCTTGGCGGTACCTCAGCCTCCAGAGCTAACTGCTGCTGCTGCTTAAATCTCTAAAATCACTGGGGGCGTGGTGCTGCCATCCTGGCCCTGCACATGGCAGGTAGTGCAGGTGACCAGGCTCACCCCATGGATGCAGTGCTGCACAAAGCATCCATCAGGACAGATCTGGCTGTCACAGTCAGCTTGGGACAAGGGTTCCTTGGCCAACTCCTTCCAGCAAGCCATCTACACGGTCTGAAACAGTTCCAGAAGAGCCCCTCGCTGACACGGGAATGCTGTTCTACCACACCAGCATTTTTCACTTAATGCAGCAACAAGACAGAAGCAGTTGCCGCCATCAGTGAACCATTACCAAAAAGCTGCTCCAGTAAAAAGTTTCAACTGCATCCGTGCAAGGTGTCTGCTGGTTGGACAACACCAATCCCCCTAGCCAAGAGCAAGACAGGCCTGCCCAAGTCCATCATAACTCCAGAAGTCTGAATTAATGGCAGCTTTGCAGGGGATCAGCTGCTGTCTAATGCAGGGCCCAGAGGCTCCAGCAAAGATCTTTAAGCAGCTCTAAGATCCAGAAGCAACCAGAGTTGCCTGAGGCCATCACAAGCATCAGACACAGACTATTCATCATGAGAAGTCTCAGAAAGTCCCCGGCTGTCTCTGAAGGGCTGTTGTTGGCTGTTCCCCAGCCCTGCGGAGCAGAGACAGGAGCATGATCCAGAGGTGCCATGAGTCAGAGCCACCAGGAGAAACAGCTACCTGAGCGGCTGCTCTAAACAGGAAAGACAAAAGTTAAACCCTGAAAATTTTCATAGCCAGTTTTTCAGTTTTATAGCAGAAGTTAATTCAAGCAGGGAGACAAGTCAGCTGACCAAACTGGCAGGATAGCATTAAAGAGAGATGAAGAGACACAGCTGGTGGGCATCTCCCTTCTCCACAGCAGTGGAGGGGTGAGAGGCGTGGTGGCAGTGGGAGTAGCCAGGGGGCTCTGAAGGGCCCACCCTGTCAGCACCCATCTCTTGCCATAGAATTTTCAGCTTTAGAAGTCCTGTCAGGACACACACAGAGCTCTGGCCCCAGAAAAAAGACCAAGTATAAATCTCTTTGCTTTTTCTTTTGTTCGTCAACAGCTTCTTTTAGACTGCGCACTCCTTCCCCAAGTCTAACTGCTGAATAACCAGCCAGAGCACATAGATCAAATCTCACACACAAATACTTTTCATCTCAGAAGATTCCACTCGGACAATGTCATCAAGTGCCAAGGTTTTGGCATGAAACTTTACCCTCCTATCACTCATGTTTGTAGCCAGGGTGATAGGTATGGAGAAGAAATGTACAGATATGTACATATGGCAGGTGAAGTTCTTTACTGTGAGGGTGGTGAGGCACAGGCACAGGCTGCTAAGAGAAGTTGTGGATGATCCTGAAAGTGTTTAAGGCCAGGCTGGTGGGGGTCCTGAGCAACCTGATCTAGTGGAAGGTGTCCCTATCCCTGGTACTCTTTAACTTCTGATAAGTATCATCATTGTCTCCATGCATAGGCTTTCTGTTGTTTTGTTGTTTGTTTGTTTGTTTTTAATTTAAACTGATCTTTGCATTGCCAACTCCACTTAAAAAAACTTGCTCAAGAGTATAAATGATGGATAAAAAGCTATTTCAAACAACCTACAGCTACTCTGGGCAATCTGTTTATCGTAGCTGATCATTAAGCACTCTAGAAGTTTAGGTTTATGTAGATAGTTGTTGTTAATATAAAAGATAGTGATGTCAGCCTCTCTCATTTATACAAATATCCCCAATCTTGTAAGCCTTAGATGTTCCCTTACAGGAAGAGAAGTGAAAACAAAGTGGGAAAAGGACAGGAAGGCAAAACCATCCTGATACACACTTCTCTCTAGACTTCCCAACAGATGCTCCTCTGAGAGGGGCTGACCAAGCCTGAATACTGGAACAGCCAAGCATTTATGTATATGTATTTATTTATAATTAGGATTACAGAATATTCTGAGTTGGAAGGGATCCACAAGTATCATCAAGCCCAACTCTTAAGTGAATGGCCCATATGGAGATCAAACCCATGACCCTGGCATTATTAGCACCAGGCTCTGACCAGATGAGCTATAGAACCTTCCCAGACATCAGAAAATATGGATCCAAAGGAACAACACATCTACCCAGGAAGGCAGTGTTTCGACCACTCTTGGAGCTGTGGAACATTTTAAAATTCACAAATTTCCCACTGTATGTATATTTGCAGGTTTCAAAATGTAATACTACATTTCCCATTTCTAAAGCAATGTCAACAAAAATAAAAGCTTAACAATTTGGAAAAAAAATACATGGCCAAAATTGAAGCACAGCAAATCAGCTTCCCTGGATTTTACTGGTGGGTGGATAAAAAGGATTGAGAGGGGACATGCTGTTGATTTTTATTTTTTCCCCTGGCCTTTCAGCTAATGCTATAAAAGAAACATTTTTTTGAAATCTCCACGACTCTTACACAATAGGGAAGAAAAAGAGCACAACCAAATCAATCACCCTCCAGCTGATACCACTGCAGAACGAAATCCATTCAGAGATCTCCTAGAAGCAGAACAACACTTCTGAGTTGCAGCAAATCAAATCTGGCGATAAAAGGGCTGCTCTCGCTTCCTCCCTCCGTGACAAACGGAGGCACAGGTTATCTGCTCCAGCATAGTCAGAGCAGCTGGAATTAAGCAAGTCAGTTTTTATTATCAGTCCACCTTCCCGAGGAAGCCACTTTATACAACTGCCTGTACAGGTGCTCCTATCCATTTGTCTGCCTTGCAAAATAACTTCCAGTTTTCCAGGGCAATTTCAATGAGGTTTTGACAGAACGGTAGCAGTTATAAAAATACTGTCTGATCAAGTTCTGTACATGTATGGATGGTAGAGTAGAGGAAACACAGTGTTCCTGCAGAGGGAAATTTCCTATGTTAATTTATTGGACACAAGAAGATTCACAGATTTAGCACAAAACCATAGGAAATCAGATTTCATAACTTCTACTCATTATGGCACTACTCTTTTTCCTACAGCTGTGAGATACCGAAAGATTACAGAATCTCAGGCAAACAGAAAGATGCATTTTGCACTGTATCAGCACGGCTTTTTTTATATAAAATACCAACTTTGGAATATAAAAATAAGTGGGGTGACACAGTAATTTAACAAATCTGCAATGAAAACACATATACCTGATGAAATTGGAGAAGGGTCCAACAACAAAATCTCTACTTGGATTTTATGCCTCCCAGTGTCTCTATGTATGTTTTTTATCAGGGATTTGGCTTAGAACAATCTTTGCTGTACATATAGGATATCAGAGGGAATGGTTGTGGAATATACGTCAAAATGATGGCAGTAGTCACATCTCTGGCAGGTGTCACTTCTCACTTACCAACATGTTTCCTTAAACCTGTCCAAATTTTTATTCTGAGTGAAGATTTTGGTGTGTAAAATGGAAACCATGTCTTTTATTAGGTTTTTAGCCTCGAAGTTAATACTGTTTTACTGGGTCTCTGAATATATTGTAAGTAGGAAAAAACAAGCAGAAGTATATGCATTTTTAGTTTGCATTTCAATAAAAGAATCACGTTTCTCGACAAGATTGTGAATATTGGGCTACAAATTATTACAGAAGGTTGCGTTTCTTTTTATTCCCTCTGCATGTTACTGGGTGAAGAACTACATTTGATTTTTAACAATAATTGTATTTTTTCTGCTGAAAAAAACCCCAAGGTCTTTTAGCTGAAGACGAGGTTATCTAACCATCCTTTATTTGGGGCAATCAGCCATCACAAAACAATTCCTGAGAGTAAACACCGTAGTTAGAGACATGCAAACAAAAACTAGCATTATAAATGATAGCACCACACATGAAAGAGAAAGAAATCAAAGGCATTACTACATGAAGCAAATCTGTATTATGCCTCCCACTGAGTTGTAATATTTTCCCTCTACTCTGCTTTGGGTGGGGGGGGGTTGGTGTTTGTTTGTATGTTTTTCTTGTTTGGGTTTGTTTTTTTTCTCTTAAGCAAAACCACATGTACCAACAGGGTAAATCAGGTAAAACCATTATTTTATTTTAAGTTTTGGAAATGGCATAGAGTTTTGTGTCTACCTCTCTTCCAGCATGCCATTGTAATAAGTCTCTCAACACAGATATCAAGAAGACTTAATAGAATCTAATATAAAAAAAACCCCACACAACAAAAACCAGTGCCACACACATTTTAAGATTTTGTTAAATGGTTTGAATTCTGGAAAACAACCAATCAACCAACTAAGCAGAGCCAGTCACATAAAATCAAGTATAACTTTCCTATTAATTTGTGACAAGTTTGCCTTTATGCAAACCGTCAATTAAAGCCTTAGGCTGTGGGAATGGGCATTAATCTGCTACAGGCAATGAAGCAATGCTCATCTGCACCAGTATTTGATTTGGCCAAATATTTGGAAGAGACAATTACTACTTCAAAACAAGGTGTCTTTTTGCTGAAAGGAAGGGATCCTGTTGAAAAGTTACTAGCTGAGCAGCACGTCATTTCTAAGTTTTATGCATGAATCAGCCTCAGGGAAGATTCGCAAATATACTCTTAATTAAATGCTTTTCCATTATTCCACCAGCCTTAAAACATAAAGACAGGAATTAATTACATAGGGACGGACCTTGAATCCATTAGTTCTTAGGGATGTCCATTGTATCAAAGACTAGATACAATATGTAAAATAGCATTAATATCATTAAAGCTCAGTGTAATTTCAGCTACTGGTAAAAGCAAAAAAAAAAAAAAAAGAAAAAAGGCACATTCCCTGAGAAATGTAAATGGATTTGCTTTCTGAAAGAGTGGTGTGAACCTACATGTAATCAATCAGCTCAGTTGCTACAGCTGCACTGTCAGAAGTGTAAGGGTAGATTTACTGTAGGAAGGCACCGAGAAAGAGCCGTGACAATGACACGAAGACACACCAGAAGCTCTTTTCCCCACGTATGGCCTCCATCAATTAAAACCACAATTCACCAACAACATCAATAACAAAGTAACACTCCTGAAAATTCAGCAGGAAAGTGGAACATGAAGTAGATGCTGTAAAACAGAATCCCTCTGCAGCCAGGCATAGCAGCCCCATAAAAGCTATGGAGTACCGGGGACTGCACTGCTGTAATTCACTTGTCCCTCCCTTTCTCTTTATACTGTCTTTATATATTGGTGTAAGCTATATATCCATCATATATGGAAGAAATGTGGGTTTCTGGGCATGGGATAATCTATTTTATTATATGTTCTTATGTTCTCCGGTTTCTTCTTCCCCACATCTGTTTTTCTTGGCTCTGTGTGTACAACAGCTGCATATTTGGGGAGACCAATTTCAAACAAAGGAGAAGTATTCCTTACTTTTCTCATAAATCACTCTTCAGATGGTATACAACTCCAGAAATTCAGATAATTAAGCCACAATATCAGTTATTTTTTTCACAACAAAACAAATCAGCATAATTTCCCCAGTAATATCCCCCCTCTACCTAGAAAACCAACTAGATATGTGCACTTAGAAATGGAATTGTTTATGTCTACTTCTGCCCCATGAATTAGTGTCCAGCCTTTTATACAGCTCATTTCATGCCCTATCATCACCACTTTCTGGACCAGAAAGAACCTGAACGAACAACAGGAATCACAGTCTTAAAACAAAAGGAATGGAAATACATCATGATCCATAGAGAGGATGGCAGGATCCACGTTCCTTCCCTGAAGAAGGATAAAGATATTGACCCCAGCGCAATTTCAGCCGGTGCGATGCTGCTGCTCCTCAAAAGGCAATTCTCGAGCACAGGGAGTGAACATGACAGGAGCACGTCACCATCAACACAGAAGAGCTGACGGAGCATCAGCTCCTCTGAATCCCAAGCCTGTGTATTCCTCGTTTGCTAAACCCTAAAGTCTTCATTCAAGCCACGTTACTGCTCAGCTTAAAAGGAGTTACCATCAAGGAGATACACAGCAAGGTTTTAATGACAAAGCAGAATATGCAAACACTACATCTGCCACATCATTAATAATTCTGTAATAGAAACCAAATTATATATAGTTAACATTTCTGTGCTTAACCATTTCATATTTATACAACAAAGTGAAGATACTGTGAAAAAGTTACACAGAAAGTTTCTCCTGTTCATTAGATGTACATGAGACAGTTAAGAACGTACAAAGAATGTGAAATTAAAACCAGTAAACCCTGTGCCAAGTGTTATGGATTCCATTAGTTTAACACCCTTTCCAAAATCTTTAATAAAAATCACAATGCAGCTTCACACCCAACTCATTAATTGCCCTCTTTTGTTAAACACCAGGCAGCCTGCAGCCCTTCTGTTTGTTTGTTTGTTCTGCAGTCAGAGACTGATAGGGCATCTGAGGTGGTTTAATCACAGCCCTGTGCACAATCTAATTTTTCCAGTCTTTACAGTTTGACTGTTTATTTTTTTGAGGGGTTAAATGGTGTTCTCTGAGTTTACATGCAATAAAACCTGGCCAGTGCTCATGAGAGAAGTACAGCCAAATATTTGGTTTTAAAAAACAGTACTGACCAGACTATTTTCTGCATAAAGTGACTCCTGCATATGGTAGGAGCACAGCAGCAGTACAGTGTGGCTGCACACGTCTGACATGCAGGTTTTCAAACGGAGTGCATCCATTAGAAAGCCATCATCCATTAGAAAGTACAACAAGCATCAGGTGAAACCTCACAATCTGTCTGAAGAGAAAATTTTAGGCAGTCCCACACATGTGTGCTCAGCCCAGCGCTTTCCTAATCCTGCTGTTACTTAGAGGAGACCATACTTTACCAAAAACCTGTAGGAGGCACCATGGGTGGTCCCTAACTTCCCAAGATGCTAAAAGCTGCTTGCAAGCAGGTCTGCTGGCTCCATTCAAGCAAACAAATAAACAAACAAACAAACCAACCAACCTCAAATAGTCCATATCTTCTGGTACCATCAAGACAGACCCACAGAAAGTCTTAACCAATGCCAAATACCAGTGGCCTTTGCAATGCACAAATCCCCAAAGGCAAACACAAAAGCAATCCAATCACATTAAAACTAAAAAAATTTAAAAAAAAAAAAATTAAAAAAAAAAAAGAAAGAAGCCAACCCCCAATGGGGGCAATGGCACTGCAGATGGGCTGGAAAGGAGAAAAGGTGAGAGATTTCTGCTCTGCCACTTGCCTAACCCTCATTCCATCTTGCCAGCTGATGGCTTTGCCTTTCAGCTTGCGTAGTACAACATTTTGCAGCTGCTCAAGGAGAAACTTCCCTCCTCAAATAGTGCACACCAACAGTAGCTGGGAAGTTCTGGGAAGCAGCAGCTGGGGGGATCAGCGTTGGCAGGCTGAGCTGAAATGCTGAGGCATCTCTCATCACAACTGTGCAGAGCCAGATCCCAGGGTTGTTAATCAAGCACAAGTCAACGGGAGCTTTGCCCAATTAAGTAAGAGTTTGGCTCATTCCAGCAAAGGATTACACCACAACAGCAGAAGCCCTTCAGTACTCAACACTGAGGTCAACGCTCTCCTTTCCTCTACTGGTTAACTCCCTTCCTTTGTCTTCCTCTCTACTAGTCCTGAACAAGAGGATTTAAAGGCAAACTATGACGTAATGCTAAGAAAAGCGGGGATGCAGTCCAAAGCAACATGGGGCATTTGGTTTTTAGTTCTCTTTACCTCAGTTTTACTAGCTGATCCACTTGCACTATGAAGATCCCTATTCTCCTCCTCTCCCCAAATAATTAGAAAACGACAACATTTATGTCCCTGCTGAAACCTAACCCCAGCATAGTCAGGTACACTCCAGACCGCTGTGTAGCCTCCCAGTCACCTGCACCTTGGACCAGTTTGTGTTTCCCCTCCTGAGATCTTTCTCTTTCCCTCCAAGGAGGCTCTCACTAAGGCTGGCTGACCTGCTAAAGCCTGATGTGTCTGCTCTTGCTAAATCCAGTCTCTGGCTCTTTGCAAGATACAGAACCTTATTTAAGTGAGGGACAAAATCTCTTATCAAAGAAATGAAAATATTAACACAAAATTAAAAAAAAAATAAAAATCAATGTATCCAATTGAGTGGCTGAAGTGTTCAGACAGCATCCCAAGCTGCAGAGAACATCACGAGAAAGTATCCTAGTCAGGAAAGCACATAGTGCAGAAAGAAGTGCCATGCCATATTTGCTCGAATCCCACATTACCCTCTTGGATCTTTGATTATTGGAAAGATTATTTTCTCTCAAGAACCTGAAGATCTGATCTTACATGACAAGACACAAGGAATTAGAACAGGTTCAGTGACAAAGTCAGTAGTTCTCACCAAAATAATTTTTTGTGTGTCTACCACTAGTCACTGAGAAGCTAAGACCTAAACACTTTTATGATCAACTATTTTTCAGCAAAATTTGTTTAAAACCAGATTTCAGTACCAGTTTTGCAATAATGCCTGACTGCAGGATTTTCAAGCTCTGTTATCAAAAGAAAATGTTTCTTGTCCCTTCTTTCCTTAAATAAGAAGGCTGAATAACCAAATACATCTATTTTCTATTTACACTGATTTTCAGAAATGAGTGCCACGGTATTTACATGTACACACTGCCTGTGGTCCCGCTGAAACCAGTGAGATTAGTCTCAGAGTAGAGAATCAAGCATGTGCATAAATCTTTGCAGGATCTCAGCCAAAGAGGCTGTTTTATTGGGAAACAATAAAGGGACGCAGGCTTGTGGTAACTCTGTGAGCCAAACCCTGTCCTCAGAAACACGTTCATTTCTCTTTGGGGGTGTGCAGTTCAAACACGCAGCCATGGGAAGCGAGGCAGAGACAAGCATGAGCCCTGTGCCCCTCCACCTGCAGAGAGGAGGGCAACTGTTCATGAAGAAGCTCCTCACTGTGAGGACACAGAGGCACGCTGGTGTAATTTTGGTGCAGTTTTGGCTTAACACTCCAGGAAAGCACAGTCCTCTGTGGTCTCCTTGGTGCTCCATGGTTCTCATTGCTATGGGGGTCACATAACAGGAATGTATCCAGGTAGGCTTGAGAAGCACGTGCAACTTTTTACAAAGGATAATGGATAGCCTACATTATTCATAACGTAACTGATTTCAATTGCATTATGCTTTACTTTCCAGATTTTCAAACAAGGACGTCCTAATAGGACTGTACAGGTATATTTCTTCTAAAATTCACTCTCTACACTGGAAGTAGATGTCTTCCACCAAAATTGTTATTAAAATTAGCACTACACATCCTTAGATAGGGGCCTAAAATGTCATGGTTAAAATGTTGTCTACAACACTTACATCTTCTATTTCTCTAACAGAAACACAGAGAATAACGTAAAGTTTTAAACTAATGACAAGGACAAAAATATTTCTCAGGAAAACAAACAATACAGATCTAAAAGCTCTTGTATTGTAATATTTGATGGTTGCTAAATGAAATAAAATAAATAAAATAAAAATATGCTTCTGAATTACCCCAAACTATCTGCAAAACAGTAAAATGGAAAGGAAAAAAGCCTGAAACAAACCCAAAACCAGAATTTCCAGGGCAATGGAGAATGGCTGGGAGAGGATATGAATTTGATTCTCTCCCTTCAAATTCATAACCATGTTTTTCTTCTTGAGAGATATTCTTCATGTGCAGTGCCTTCATAACATTTCCTTTGGAAAAAGAAAACCTTGCATGTAAACACACTTGAATTTGTCACTGTCGACACTGGGACATGGCTAATTCAGTAAATCTTCTCTAGAGGCTATCATTGATAATCCACACAGAAAAAAACACTGATTTTCATCTTGAACCAAAACCTGACACGACGTTTTGTCCCTTCTATTGGAAGAGACCCCACCACAACCCTCCCCAAACCCCAAATCAAACAACCCACCATGGTAATTGCAGGTCCCCACAAAGAGAGAAAGCAGAGCTGAACTGGATTCTTCATCCTGGACACCCAAAAATCTGTTATCTTCCCAGTATTAAGGTAGAATTTTCCTTGAAAAACAAAGCAAAAGGGAGCATTCTTACTAGGTGTTATCACTCACTCACACTGTATTTCAAGAACTGCTGTTTTAAGACTACCAAGTTGGGGTTTTTTCTTTCCTTACATTCACAACAATATTAGATGTTGATTAAAAGCAGTTCAATCAACTGGAAAGGGTCCATCAACGTCAGCATCACAAAAACAGACCCTGAGACCCTGTTCTGCAGTGCTGGAGCAGAAAAAGAGGCTCCTTTAAAATCATCCAAGCAAAAAAAAAAGGAGCAAAAATAGGTATTCATGAAATGTTATTGTCCAAGATAGAATAGTAGAAGCTGAGGAGAACAAACAATATAAATAGAGAACACATTTTTCCTTGCCTGCTTCACAATAGCTAAGATTCTTTAAGAAAAGAATAGGTAGAAAGATAAGACATGCATGCCTGATACTGAAGAAAAGACTGTTTGTACCCAGCACACTGGATAAATTGTTCTAGAACAGTTCAGCCACGTCAAGAAATGACCCTTTCATGCAGCCAGGGTCAGTTAGACCCATAGCCAGTGTTAGTCAAAAAGGTCATCACCGCTCGTATATGTAAGTAAATTCACCTGTTTTCTCCTAGAACTTCACAAACTTAGTAGAGACCAGTCAGGTGGTAGATTTTAGGTGTGATATGGTATGGTTGGCATGTGTTTTATTCATGGATCAAGAGCTGCAGGCAATATTTGGCCCAGTCCTAAGACTATCACAAAGCCTGTATGCTGCTGGTGCAGCCCCCAGTTACAGGCAGAAGAAGGAGGGTGGCAGATATACCAATAAAGGGAGAGGTCTGACCCCTAAACTCCTAATTCTTGGTTAAAATTTCACTTCACTTCTGGTATTTAAGACAACATTTGTTTTAATCTCAACCTGATCTCCGGAAGACCCCCTAAACATAGCAAGGAAATAATCACATAAACCTATTCCCATGGAAATTCATTATACAGGTGCATCCTAAGAAGTAGTTTACTTGAACAGGAAAAACAACAACAATGCATTAAGATGTAAATTAAATGCATGATTGTAGTTAGTCCTCCACTCAAGCAATTCCCATTGTTATTTTGACTTACTGATGATCAGAGAAATGCTGGAAAGCAGAAGCTTTTAAACATCTGCTAATCATTTTATTACTTCTCTAATTCCACAGTTTTGTTTAAAAATACTTATTTCAAGGGAAATTTATAGCTAAAATTATCTGATCCTTGCATTGATATAGGGATGAAGCTCACTGTGGCAAAAATTAGATAAATAGTTTTGTTGTCCTCACCTGTATGCATAAAGAGTTAATAAACAAACAAATAAATAGGAACACTTGAAACATCCAGTGGGATTTACTTCACAGATTCACCTTCTTTCCAAATTTATAAGCTGCTCTTTTGAGACAGTTGCCTTGCAGAGTACATAGGGAAGAGAAGGTTCAGCTGGAATGCCTCTCACACAATGTAAAAGAAACAACATTCAGTTTATACCATGATCCCCAATGTTATTTCACAACAGCTCTGGCAAAGAGTCCCAATTCTTACAGAATTGTTGCCTGAAGACAGTAACATTTGTGAGGCTGCCTTGTTTTTCTAAAGGAGAAACCCCTTCCTATGTGTAATTATGCCCACACTTCCATTGCATACACTAACTAGGCAGGATCCCTGCCCAGAGCAGAGGAAAACTCAGGGCAATCAATGGAATTATACCATTTTAAACAATCTGTAGCTTTGTCCCATGATGTCTAATCAACAGGTACGCATCATTGCTAATTGGCTGTCCAGTCTCATCTGTCCACAGTTGAAAGATAAAAGTGTAAAACAAACTCCTCTAGATTTTAAGGTCAGAAGAGACTAAAGTTCAATTCATTTTCATGTGGGTTTTTTCCAGTGTTTTCAGAATCTGAATACTGAGCAGATTTCTCCTGAATCCTTTTAAGAAACTTCCTGTAGAAGCTTCCTCCCCCAATGAAATCATTGAAACCTTACCCACTTAAAAAAAAAAAAAGAAAAAAAAAGAATAAATAAATAAAGCACCCTGGAAATCACAGATCTCTTTTGTGTTCCACGGTTTGCCAGCAGTTAATGACATTACAATGGCTTAGGTGAGAGGGTAACAGCATATCCAGTACTCAATAGAGAAACAAAGAGAACGGAGAGGGAGGGAAAAGAGCCTTTTCTTCAGTGAACAAAAATGATGACAGAAATCAAAGAGAAACTAAATCAAAATGTGCTGGGAACCTGTAATATTTGCAAAAATTGCAGAACCCAGGTATTCCTGTGCTGAAGCCAGGCCTTCTGATTTTCGAGATTTTCTATTAACTGCACCTGCCAATGATTACTCATTGAGAAGATTTTGTATTCATACTAGAACTAAAGTGACCGTACTGTGCACTTACTGTCCTGCCTCATGAGTGATCTGGTAGAGTTCAAGGCTTGAACAAGCAGTGCTGAGACTCACTCTGCCTCTCCCAGACAGAGGCTGGCAGCACCTTCCTGTGCCGCTGGAGCACAGGGATGCAGAGGGTGCTGCACATCCCGCACTTGTGTTCCTCTGCTGCGTGCACACAGCTCTTGTTTGCTTTGAGCAATGACTTCTGGCTTCAAGCTTGAGAGCCAGCCCAGGCCCCTTTCTGCTCCCAAGCCAGGATACCCAGGTCTCTGCACCACTGAGCTGCAGAAGCCAGCACAGGTGGTGTCCCATTTCAGAGGCCCTGTCAGCGCTACCCTTCCCACCTCCTCTCCTCCCAACGTCCGTGGTCACACAGCTGTGAGCGTCCCTCACTGAACAGGAACTAAGGCAGGAAAAGCAAAAGAGGTCTTTTTCAGCTGATGAATATCTGGAGGAACTGAGAGGAAGCTGAGGGGCACAGCCTGGGGAAAGATTCAATGTCCAGCTGCCCGTATCGACAGGCAGTGACGGAGGAGATGGAGCCATACTCTCCCGTCAGTGTCTGGCAGGATGAGACACTACAGCTGAAAGATGAAACAAGAGTCAGGCTGGATATAAAGAGCAATTTGCTGTCCATGAGGGCAGGCAGGCAGCGGAAGAAATCATCCAGACAGGCTGTGTAGGCTCTGTTGCTGGTGGCTTTCAAGAGCTGCCTGGACAAAGGCTTGAGTGATATGGCCTGGTGTCACAGGTGACCCTACTTGGAGCTGGAGCTTGGACAACAGACCTCTTGATATCCATTCCAACCTAAATGCCTGTATGGCCCTTCTGAAAGAAGTAAATTCAAGAATTTGGTTTACATAAAGACCTGCCTTCTCTCTGGTGCATGGGAGATTTGATTTCAGGACAAAGCAGATATTTTCTTCTTCGAAGTACTCCCACTCCTGCGCTTTGTAAAGGTGAAGGCGTGGGTGCCCCGGTCCCTTGTGTGGAAGCAGATGAGGAGCTTTCAGCAGACCAGGTCATGCCATTTTGAAACACAGGCAAGCTCTGGCTGCTGTCACATGCATGGTGACCTCGCAGCTCAATGCAAGATCCTCTCGGCATTGCCAGGCAGTCATGCCATTTGTTACTGACAAAACAGAACCTAGACCTGCTACAGGCAAAAGCCTTAGAGGCTTAATTGTTTAATGGTAAGATTCTCAGCCAACACTTAACCTCGTCACACAATAAAAATGCATTTTTAAGGCACCTCTGAGACACAATATTTAAAAATGGCCTCCACATGAAAAGTACTTGCAGATGCCTACGCATCATGTCAGTTAAAATGCAAACAGACATAAAACTATTTGAGCAGAAAATACAATGTATTTCTGAACAGCTCATAATTTAAGATCAAAAAACTGAGAGTGACTGTAGGGCTTACAGCCTGTCACTGGTTTGAATTCAAGTAACTGTTAACAAAGTTGGTTGTCTCAATTCAGTAAGTCTCATGCTATTTCTCACCTACCTTATGGATCACTGCACTTAATCTCCTCACCATGATTCTCCACAGAATCATAGGATGGTTTGGGTTGCAAGGGGACCTTGAAGATCATCTAGTTCTAACCCCTCTGCTGTGAGCAGGAATGCCTTCAAATAGACCAGGTTGCTCAGAAAAACTCAGAAACCAAAAAGCCAGAGGCTCTAAAAGGCAAAGTGGTTTCAGTGCCACATCAAGGCCAAAGCAAAACCAAAACAGTGTCAAGGGAGATTTGAATTAGTTTTCTGTCCACTTCATTTATTTGGTGGATGAACACAAGTCCTCATGTTCCTGAGATGGACTCTGAATACAAATATATTCTTTGGTAAACCTCAGAATAAGTGAAAGGGCTTTCCACAATTCAGGCCAGAAAAACATTATTTATATATAAGACTTTGAAATCTGTCTTTAGAAACAGTCTTCTTTTAAAGCCCCAGATCACTGTCATTAGCAGACAATACAACTATTACCACTCGTGACTCTTCATTTTTACATACATTTTGTCTCCTTGAGTACTGTGTTCAGTTTTGGTCACCACAAAATGAAAAAAATACATTAATTATTAGAGAGTGTCCAAAGGAGGACCACGAGGATGGTGAAGGGTCAGGAGGGGAAGCCGTATGAGGAGCAGCTGAGGGCACTTGGTCTGTTCAGCCTGGAGGAGTCTGAGGGGAGACCTCATTGTGGTCTTCAAGATAAGGCGAGGAGGAGAGGCAGGCACTGATTTCTTCTCTTATGTGACCAATGACATGAGGGAATGGCCCAAAGCTGTGGTAGGGGAGGTTTAAGTTGGATATCAGGAAAAAGTTTTTCACCCAGAAGGTGGTTGGGCACTGGAACAGGCTCCTCAAGGAAATGGTCACAGCACCGAGCCTGACAGAGTTCTAGAAGCTTTTTGACAATGCTTTCAGGCACATGGTGGGATTCCTGGGGATGGTCCTGTGCAGGGCCGAGAGCTGGACTCAATGATCCTGATGGGTCCCTTCCAGCTCAGCATATTCTGTGATTCTATGAAGAGAATGTACTCTGAAAGGGTGACGGGGAAGCTATCCCTTACAAGCACATAACATGATCACCAGGTATCTTCAGGGGAGGTATTAGTCCTGTTTCAAAAACCAAAACAAGCTCTGCAGTGCACCCATCCATTTAGGACAGCTGTAGGTCGGCGAGCTGCCCACCAACACACACCCAGGGGCTGCTCAGAGCAGCTCCCACCCGACCTTCCCTGGCGTGAGGGGGTTCTGGGGTGCAGCTGGCTCTGCCTCCCCGGCTGTAGGGGGTGAGTGCTGGAGGCTGCCAGGCACTGCCTGTCTGGTACCCACACGCTGGCTCTGGGGCTCTGCGCTGGCTCCATAGAACTCCATCAGACAAACCCCAAGCACGCACCTGGGGATCACACAGAGCAGCACAACCATGTAACAGAGTTGAGTATAACACGTAAGGAAGCCTAATACCTTTAAGGCTGAGAAAATTACCACTCATTATGCTAAGTAATGCCTTATATCAGCATGTAAATAACTTTTCTTTGTAAGCAATCACCAAAGCATTCTCAACAGAAAATTAATATATCTGATTTGTTTATGTATTCACCTAATTTAGGGTAGAAAGATTTTTAAACTGAAACTAGATATGAAAGCACGTCACCAAAATTTTTCTGAGCTACAGATCCATTTATATTTATACTTATACAGACACACACACACACAATTACATGTTCTGTCTCTGTGATAGGCTGAATCAGATAAGATGTTAAATATACAGTCCTGTGCTGTATGTTACAAGAGATTTCACTCATCTTCCTATTTCTGACAGCCATAGTTTTGGTGGGAAATTAAAAGTTAATTTTGGTTTTTTGTCCTTTTGTCTTTTTCCTTATCAGCAGTGCCTCCAAGGCATGCTAAAGTATTCTGAAAGTGACCTTCATTTTACTCATATCATCCTGACACAAGTGATTTAGCCTCCATACTTGTAGGAGTAAACATAAGAAACATCCACTGACTGACAAATATTTCATCAGAATTCAGCCACGCATTTGTTCCTGGGCATGGAGGGGAGGGTGTGTTAGATGATGACCTCATTTAGTAAGGCATCATCATTTAAGTTCACCACCAGTACATGGACACTACCATTGCCTTCTGCACTCTCAACCTGTATCTTCTTGCCTTCCTTTAAGGGTTGCTATATTTTGTGGCCCATTTCACGTGCAGCTGCCATGCACTGATGTTGCTGTGATTTCCGAGATGGACATAGATCTTTTAACCAAACCTGACCAGGACAAGGATTCTCCCACTTCTCAAACCTACTCCCAGAGCAAGCAGGCAAGCAAATTTTGAATGCTTAAACATACAGAAGCTAGAAAAATAATGTAGGGAAGAGCATAGCCACGCATCCAGCTCGTCTGGGGCTTGTATTTTCCAGGACAATAGAGACACCAGTGCTCACAATGGCCAAAAACTCTGGGCCATTAAATCCAGTGGGGAAATCTATGCACTCACAGGTACTCTCACAGAGATGTCCTTTGCTGGACTGGAGTCTGGGGAGCAGTTGAAACATCTTTCAGTATACTAATTACTTGTGACTTGCACTTGTGAGGTAGTGGTGGTAGCTTAATAGATACCGTACAAATGTGAAAAGCAACAGAGATGGAAAAAAAATTGATGGAGGTAAGGGCTTTAGTTATTGACTGGGGAAAAAATCTTAAGAAAAGGAAACAAAGATCTGGCATGTAGCAATAAACTGAGTCAAACAGGCTCTTGAAGACATAGGACAACTTCTTCTGAAAGAATTTAATACTCTAAGCATCAGAGAATATGTTCTGGGTTTTACAGAACAGAAGTCACAAGATTATTAAGAAAGGTGATTTCAGCAGTACCATATCACACAGACCTGGACTAGAAAACCATGTGAAAAAGTGAAAGACTGTTGTGGCAGACACAGTAAAGGCCATGAGGTTACAGATTCAGAAGGAAGAACATATGCACTGGAGATGCTTTATGAGTGCTTTTAGTATAGTACTGAAAAAATAGAGTGTATATAAAACATAATGAAAAAACCACCTTAGAGACACCACATTCAAGAGAAGCTTTAGACAGCACTCAAACAGCAACCAAATGAAAACTCAGCTTTGACTGCAGATGACAGCCCCACAAACAATTTGTCCATGTAAGGTGAGGGCACACACACCCCCGCACTTCTGGGCAGAGAGCTGCTGCAGCACTCATCTGCATGGCACCAAAAACACTGGATTTCTGAAAGAGCTTTATCATGCCCACAGGAGAATGGGCAATAGCTAGTTCTTCTGTTTGGCTTGGTGATTTACTGTGCTGCTCACAGCTGCCTGTGATGTTACGCCACATCTCCGTGCATTACCTCCTCTGCTGACTCCCCAGCAGACAAGAACTAACCCAGCTGGAAGTGCCTGTTCACTCCTGGCTTAGCAAGAGCGCCCCAGATGACTCCCTGGACACAAAGTCAAAGCAAGAAGCTTACAGAATTGACCCACTGCTCGTTTAAGTCTGTCTCCTCTTTGCTAAGAGGATCTCCCATCTTCTGCTGAAAGCTTTGATAGAGGGTGCAGAGTTCACGTCTCTTTCAAAAATACCTCGCCTTGTAGCACCTTTCTATCACATACAATGGAAAAAAAATCATGTAGGTTCATGTGAACCTATCTTTCTGACTCACATTTACCAACTGCCATTACTTTGCATGCTGTTGTGGATCTTGACAAGCTATTCTCATTTTCACTTCAGATCTATGTTTTGACTCAACACCAGCAGAAAAATAGGTCACAGAAAAATGACCTGGATACTCAATCACTTAAAGGAGATTTCTCACTGAATTTTAGGGGAGGAAAAAAAAATTAGGCACTGGCCATTTAAAACAAAATAAAAATTAAAGAAATCTTCCAAACAGCAGGAGCTATTGGTGACCCATTACAACAAAATTGATACAAGAAGAATCAGGTGATTTGGATTTATACTCAGTTTAGCACACTTTGAATGCAGATCTACCATATAAGGGAGAATTTTTCATTGCAAAATGCAATGACAGTTTCATCATTTAACAACATTATATGTGGAGTTTTTCCCCTTATTATCAAGGAAAAAAGACCACCTTGTGAAAAACATATTTTGATTATACATACCAGAGCCATCTCATCCAGTATGGTGAGAACAGGATTCAAGACCTGGCCACGCAGACACCGCAGTTAGGAACATGAGTCAACTTCGTGAACTTAAATGAGATTGCACAACAGCTTAAAGTATTTGAAGGACATGAGGCTAAATCAGTTGATCCCTAGAAAACCCGAACTCTTTGGTTGCAAAGCCTCTTGTTACTATTTTGACATCAATATTTAGAAAGAAAGAAAGTCCTAGCAACAAACCCAGCAGGTATGTAGGTGCCATGTCAGAGAGCATAAGGATCTACTTCAACCCTGCTGCAAGGACCAGCATATCAGAAAGCAAGGAAGACTTCAGCCTATGGAAGTGATTTCCCAAATCAGGGCAGAGAGTGTGCACACAAAGAGCCACTTGGTATTTGAATACACAGCTGCTCTGGGAACACCTCTGTCCTTGTGTGTGCACTCCCCATCAACACAGACAGGTCTCCTGCAGTAACAGGACCTGTCAGGAGAAGGAATCAAGTTGGAGTTTGGGGATTGTTTGTTTTTAAAACTCAAACCTAGTCTTGGCTTTGTGTACTTGAACCAGAATCCAATTTCTATTAATCCAGTTAGGGATCAAAACCAGAGCCTGTAACTAATCTGTGTAATTTAACTTGTAGCTTTAGTTTTGAATATTATATTTCTCCAACAAATACTTGTTTGCAGAAATTGTTTAGCAAATCCTACTGTGTTGCACATAAATCAAACTGAAGTGGAAGCAAAACTAATGAAGGACTAATAGCCAACAAATTAGTCACTGAGCTCTATCCAAAGCCTTCTCTCCAACATAACAAAGTACTACATATGAGTAATGGTGATGCTTCTTTCTGCTCTCCTTGGTTTGTCTTCTTTTAAGGGAGAGGTTTGGTTGCTGTATCATCATCTCACTAGTTAAAACATCTTTAATTGCATTATATATACACTTTATGTGTACATATCTTTTAAATATAAGCACATACAAACACACACTCTGTATTTTCACCTCCATTTTGAAGACATCATCTATAAATTCTTATTTTGTAAGCACTTGAATTTATGAATGGTTTCTTCTTCTTTCTCTGACACCTGTCACATTCCTGAAGGGTTTGTGCTTTGTAAAGGGCCAATACAACTGCAAAAGCTATAATTTCAAATATTTTGACATATATATAGCACTCAAATCCAACTTAATTGGATCTGAAAATTCGTATCGACTCCCTTAGGAATTACTTTTAAAAATTTAGATTTATATGTGAAAGAGTGGAATAAATTATATTTAAGAGCTCATCTAATACATAAAAAAATAATAGGTAACTTTATTGAAAAATCATATTTACAGCCCAAGTAATAGATTAAAAATTCTAACCATCCTTATTAATGCTTTTAGTCTTTCTACCCAGTTTTTCCTCTTTCTTCCATATTCCTTCCATTTCCTTTACTCTTTGCATCCATGCTTCTTCTCCCTCTTGCTGAACTAACTCTGTATATCTCCATACATTAACTATTGCCCTTCTTAAAAGCCATCTCTTCATGTTTCCCTCTGTCTCTTGAACTCTTTTCAGCCCTTTTTCCTTGGCCTGTCTTCCGTGGTGTCTCCCAGACCATCCTGCACGGGACAGTCTTGCATGGGATGGACTCCTCCCGCAGCCCTGTGGCACCACAGGGCAGGTGGTCCCTGCAGGGTGCCCTGGCCATGCTGCTGCCAGCCCTCCAGGCTGCCTTTGGGTCAGGAGCACCAGCTGCACACACTGGTTTCCTTCCGCATGTGGGCAGGGAAGGAGCCCTTCTGCTCAACTGAGCAAGGGGAGGAATGTTGTGGAGGATGATGCTGTGGACTACCTCAGCCCTGCAGACACAAGAGTTGAGTCTCCAGCTCCAATTTCAAGATTTATTTTTTCAGTCCTTGCCTTGTTCTAGCTCTGGTTTAATTTTCTCTTCACAGACCTGTTCTGCATCTCATGAACTGTCTCACAAAATGGCACAAGCTTTAGCAGCAGCTTTCAGGTGCAAGCCCTCTGTTATTACATGACCTGCAGGAGCACAGGGAGCATCCTTCCCATGCGTCTTGGAGAGGGACTTCTCTGCCCCATAGTCTGGCACACATTTCATACATGAGGAAGATTTCAGAAACTTGTGGGGCATGCTTCGAAAGAGGGGCTGGGTGGTTGTGCCCATCTCAGCTCCGAGACCACAAACACCACCGGTGCTAAGACACTGTCTCTGCTTTGAAGGGATAGAGAGACACCAACAGTGGCACTTCCCTACTGAGCCGAATCCTTGTGGAGATGTACCAGTTTTGCAAAATTTTGCCTGGCACTTGGCTGAGGAGGTAAAGCCCTCAGCTTCAGGCTGACCAGAATCCAGTATGCTGCTCCTTATCTCCAGCCCTCCCAGTAAAAGCTCTCGTAACACCTGCAGGTACGGTGGTGTTTGCCACACTGGCTTTGTGGGCAAGGGCCTCCAGTGGCAGTTCCCACACACATAAGCAGAAGCTGGAGAGCACTAAGCCGGAGAACTGTCTTCATACTCAGCCCCAATGAAAGCCCTGCTAGTTTGTCTATTTATGGCATGTCCAAGTCACCCATCACCATGGCAGCTAAGTACAGAGGGGAAAACGCTGCGGACTGGAGCAGATCAGACAGCAGCACTTGTAAGACATAACCAAAAGACTGTATGTCACATCCTCCCCTGGCTGCTGCCATGACCCATTTATGATTTTTACCTCAAAGCTGTACACTACGGAAAAGTTTTATTAACATACCCAAACTATGCTTTTCAAAGGTCTTACACTAGCAATACAGGAAGCCAGAACATAAAAGTAGGCCAGAAAAAGAAAGGCAAAACAATATTCAAACTAAAATAGAAAAGAAATCTCATTGAAATTAACACTGTAAAATACAGTGCAGTGAGCCAAGCTAAGAAGAATGCATTCAGCTCACACCGTGCCTCAAGCAACTTCAAAGGGGAAAAAATAACACATTTAAAGTATGTACAGGAGCAGCTCAGGTTTGTCATCAGCACAGAAGAGTGAAGAGTGAGAATTTGGTCCAAAATCAAATCCACAGGTCAGAAGGCAGGTGCTCTCATGAGGGAAAGAAATACCCTGAGAGTTTTCAGACTCCCTCCAGCTTGTTGACTTAAGTTACACGTCTTCCTCCTTTTATATGCATTGACATTCCATCAACAGAAAGTTAAACATGTAACTAATACTTAATATTTTCTTTGGCCATTTCCAACAGGGAATGTATGATCTGACATCCAGACGCTGCTGAGTACAGAACTGTAGTACCCATTTCTGTAAGAATCAGCACCTGTGACCAAAGATGGACACACTACCATTTGGGAACAAACAAGTCACAAACACATTCTTGAAGGTTTCCTGAAAATTACCAAAGTCTAAAATTATAATGAGGCTTTCCTTTTTCGGGTGGGACTGACCTTTTCCTCATGCAGCAAATAAAGAGACTGATCTCTGTTGATCACACATTCTTATAAAATTTGAGAAAGACACAGCACACGAAACCTGAGGTGCCAAAGGTCCAGGGTGGTTTCTACAGCCTGTGACACTCCAGTTTCCTAAGCAAATCCATCAGACTGGCACTCCCTGTCCCAAGTAGCTACAGGCCTTCGGACACAAGCAGAAGATATCCTAACCCCAATCAACCCCTCTTTCTGCCTCTCTTACTAGGAAAAGGGATTAACTGGTGGGATAATCAGACATTGTTTACTCTCCTGAAGGCCATGCAGAAAAGATTAAGGCCAACCCCCCATGGCAGGGGGGTTGGAACTAGATGAACTTCAAGGTCCCATTCCATGGTTCTGTAAAGGCTTTAGTAAGTGGGAACCTAAAGTTAGTAAGTCCATATTGAAGCACTTAAATGATCTGACTTTTTTTTTTTTTAAACCACTGACCTCCCTGTAGCTCTGTGAATGTACACCCTCTGATAATCCAACCTTTATATGTCCTGAGCCAAGATTAAAGGTGCTATTTGAGTAAGAAAATTATCCTAAGGAAAAATTAAGTTTGGAAAGAGTTAATAATAAACAATAGCACTCCTATAATACCAACTGAGCCAAAACTCCAAGCAAAGCAAAATAGCAAGGAGAAGGAACAGTGAAATATTAAATGCAGTTGCTTCTTCTATTTGCAGATTAATAATTCAAGACCTATATTTATTTATTCATACTAATTGACCGATGAAGTTATGCTGTGGAATAGCTGAAGAGAAACTAATTGCTGTCTCATTTTATTTTAATAGTATATTAAAACGCAGGCTAGACTGGAGACCTCTTCTCGACTTGTGCTGATGTTATCTGCCCTGAGACACTGGCAACTGGCCAGGGACTTGCCTACACTGATATTTAGGGCTAACCTTAGGAGTCAGATTAGGTGATTGTGCCTTTGGCTATAATGGACCACAAATGTGAAGCTCATTTCTTTTTGAGATCAATCTTTCCTCCTTTCCATTTTTTTTTTCCCACTTAAATTGTATTATCATTTGTTCAGCCTGTGCAAAGGGTCCTTAAAGTAGATGTAAATGAATTTTGCAAAACCCACACAGGACCCCTTAATACCATTGGAATAATTGGGGCTTAACTGCAGTGAGTCCTGCAGCACACTAAATACGGGCATCCCCAAGCACTTCTACAGGCTCATAACTAATACTCCCACAAGAAAAATGAGACAAAAAATGTGCAATATGCATTCTGCCATAGAGTCCTCTGTCAGTTCCTGATCCTTCAGTGTTTTCCCCACGCAATTTCCATGCTCTCCTGGTAACTACACTGATGACACTCTTTTTGGTGTGGAGAGGCCTTTTTCTTCTCCCTCCCTGCCCTCAGGTGTGGGACCCCCCAACACACCCTTCTCATCTCCCACCCCAGCCCAACTCCTGCACATTCCCAGCCTCCTCCATTGGCAGGAAAGCTGCTGCCATGGCTAGTGATGGAGACCTCGTGCACAGCAGCTCTTCTGCTCAGCTGCCCTCCCCAGGGGCATCACCCCTGCTGCCACAGCATGAGTGGGAGCAGCGTGGCACGCAGAAGGACAGAGCCACAGTCCCTGCACCACGAGCCTCGGCACAGGAGCCAACAAGCCCCACCGAAAATCTGACAAGTGTTCCAGTATCTCACGTCACACAGGTTTGTAGTTGGGAAAGGTATGGGTACACCACGGAACCCCCCCACCAGACCTGCACACACAGGGCCCATCCGCAGCACACGGTGGGACAGGAAAGCCCCCTGCATCCAGAGCCCAGCGTTTCGGCTGGCTCACCCCAGAGAGCCAAAGGACGAACCACTGAACTGGAGCCCTGGCAATTTACATACCCTTTGCATAGATACAAATAAGCTCAGGAGGTGAAAGGCAACAGAGGAGCAGGTCCTTTGAGTGCAGATCCTTTCATCTTGGAGTTTGCTAAGGACCGATGTAAAGGCAGCTTACGATCCCAGTTGTGCACATTCCTTCTTTGAAGCTCTAGCCCTCTCCCAGCCCAAACTTTGCCATTTAGCACTCTCATTACCTTCTAAGGTTTGCTCCTCCCTTCAGAATTTCGTCCCTCTGCAGAGCAGCAAGCTGTTTCCCTCCCTTCCCAGGAATCTTAATTAACACACTTTTTTTCCTGTGTGTTTGTTTCCCCCCCACACACACTCCTTCAGACATACCAACAGCTTAACTCAGGTTTGTTTCAATGCTTTCAAAGTTATCTTTAATTGCATTTTTGTTTTGCATAGGTCACAAGCTGACCCTCCCACAAAACAGACCATGCATGGGAATTTGAGGGCTCGTTTTGTCTGCACAGGGTAACATGCAGAGCTACACCTGTACTGCTAATTTGGACAGAGATGGCACTGGCTCTTTTAAACTATGATGATTCCATACTTATAATAATCTAGCAACAGCTTTCATTCCTCTATGCATATTCACATGATACCAAATCTTCCTATCATCTTTTCAGCCCCAATACTTCACTGACTGACCCAAAAAAGCTTTCCTGATTCTTCATCGTTTGATTTCCTTCTAGCCAGCTGATTCATATAAATTCAAAAGATCACTCCACTAGCACTGCATCTAATAATTTGAAGATGTAAGAATGTCTTCCTGTTTGAGGTCCAGACAGAACCTGAGGGAGGATGGATGGATGGCTGGATATACACAGACTAAGCATGTTCCATGGCTCTGAATTTGAGCTTGCCAGCTCAGCAAGCAGGCAGAACAAGTGTAGGACAGCTTGTACAGTCATATAAACTTGCTTTCACACATATCTTATCACCCTTTTGTTTTTACGCATGTCTTGTTGCTTTTCTCCTTTGACCTCCAGGAGCCTTAGCAACCTTCCCTAGGAACTGCTGTGATGGGAGCGGAGAGTTGCCACCTCTGCCTCTGGAGCCCTGTGTTATCTCCCTTTTGATACCAGCAATGGTGTGAAGAATCTGGAAATTCATCCAGGAGGCAGATAAAAAACCTAAAATCCCTCTGACCTACAACTTCTGCTCAAAACCATAGCAACAGCTCTCCCCGAGGACCCAAAATGACCACTGAGTGGGGCCGGGAAGGGAGCTGGGGAGCAGCTCTGTGCCCTCCCCCAGGTTGTGCCCAGCTGACAAATGAGACCTTGACTCCCTAGTCCCTGTAAAATCAGTCTACAAAAACAAGTTATTAGGGGTATATTCGCTCACAGAAAGCAGATTACAAATTACCCACATGTAGCACTTGGAAACAAGATTATTTGTGACATAACAGATTGTCACCATTGTAATCCAGAGCCTGTAAACACTTGTTAGTCGTCCACAGGCAAATGCAAATCTCAGTGTAGCTGTTTTTAGGGAGAGGTGATCTCGAAATACCAGATGCTAACATCTGAACCCTTTTCTGTGCCACTAATACTGTTCCCTGAATGCTTTCCCTCCTGACCTTAACCTAAATGTTGCCTACACCTTTAGTGACCCTATGAATGCATCTTTGGGGAATTCTTTTCTAAACCAAAATCAGGCACTGTAATAGTAAGTGGAATTTTAGAGGGGAAAAACTATTTCTAAAATCATATTAAGTAGACTTGATTAACCTTTCCTTAGTTCCAAGAACCTGTTGACTATATTGTTAAATGATTTAAAAAATAATAATTATCAGAAATCAACATTTTATAACTGGCACATAAGGCATCTTCAAACAGTTGTTCCACCACCTCATTCCTAAACGAACACATTGTAAGGGCTGAATGATTCCAGGCTGGCATCTCAGGACTGTGATAAATTGCAAAATCACACACCAACAGCAAACCCCTGCAGAGCACCCAGCTTTCCAAGTCATCCTGTAAAGCTGAACGTGAAGCCAGAAGCCCCTGCAGGGGAAGTCTGGATGCAGGGACACCGTGCCACCGGGATCTAAGCAACAGCTTCACTGCGAGGGTTTTGGATTGGCAGCTGTGCAAACACAGATGTTTTCCCTTAAAGAAGGCTAGCCAGAGCAACACAACACAAACATGGAGGGGATAATCGTATCTGTTCAGTGAAACAGATATTACTAGGTTATGAAAATGGTGAGGTGGTGTGGGATCTCTTCTTGGTTTGGACAGTTGGGAATCAAAGGCTGCTTACCAAGGCTTTGGGACTCATTATGAAAATAGAACAGCAACAACACTGTTGAAGGCCTTTTCCAGCAATCACTCCGTGCCCTCACCCACACATTGCCCATCTCTTGGGAGCAGAAGATTCCAACAAGCTGATAAATGCAGAGATGGTTCCTGCTCAACTCACAGAACCACACTGGGGCCCAGCACCCTGTGAACAGTAGCACTCACTTATGTTTTCATTATTCAGGCTTTGTGGAAAATTTTGCACGACACCCAGAGGATGTAGGAACATGAGAATTATGTTTTTAAGTCATGATTAAGTCACAGTGAAACACTCACATGGCATATGCATTTGCAGAAGTAATGGGCCATGGGAAAAGGTCTCCTGTATAAGTCCCTTAAAAGGCTGGATAAATTCCTTCTGTGTCAGAGATTCTGGCCCCGAGTTATCCTCCGAAGGGGTGTGAGCAGAGTGGAGGGTCATAGGAGGTAACTACAAAACAAGAGTACATACATGCTCTGCTGTACCAACTGCCAGCTCGAGAGCCAAGGCAATACATGCAGGGCATACAGCATACTATGCTCTTACAAGGAATTTCTCATTCACTTGCCTGATACTAGTTTTAATACGTTTGTAAGCCTGAAGAAGCTCAAGTAACCCATTGTAGGGAACAATAAAATACTTTAATTGCATTCAAGATTTTTCAATAAGGCACATACATATCATTGATTACTGTGGATCTCATATCACGCCCAGCTCAAGAACAGTTCAAAACTTGTAAATGCATATTTCTTATTTTCAGAGCACACAACTCAACTGATGCCACCCGTAAGCAACTCAGCAAGGAATACATTTTTCAGCTACCTGAAAGCTTTCCTCCTGAGCTCATTGTTTCTTGGCCTGGCCCCTGGTAGCAGATGCCAGGAGCCTCACGGGGCCAGTGTGGTGTCTGAGGGGTGCCGTGACACATGCCCAGCCCTCTCTGCAGGGGCAGCTGGGTGGCTCTTTCTGCAGCTGAACCAGGGCAGGACCTTTCTGCTGCTGCCCAAGGATTCCCCTCCACTGGGAGGTTTCTCCCAGGGCCAGGTTGGCTGGCAGCAGCAGGAAACAGTCCCAACGTGCTGTGAAACTAGGGCTGTAATATGTTAATGTGAAGACTTTTTCCAAGTAATCTTTACCATCTGTTGTCTCACACTGATGTTAGTATTAATAATTTATAGGCCTTCTCCTAAGGCTGAGGAGGAAGCAGAATGCTAAGCTCTAAGACAGAGACAGTATCCATTTTTTTTTTTTTAAATGAGATTGATGTTGCTTCATACAATTGCCTTGCCCAGGGAATATATGGTGCCGTTCAGCTTTCTGCTGCTGTTGCTTTTGTAAGCCTTTTACTGAAAATAGCAGTGGCAAGATATTTATTTTAGTCCATTCCTCTGTTGCTTCTTTCCTTCTAAAATAAGGCATGCTGCCTATCTGGTACATAAGCAAAGTGCACGTAAAGGTCAGAGGCAAAGCATAAGCTGACAAAATAAGTCGCATTATAGGATGCAGTTACTGCCAGGCAAGAGCAGGCAGGGTTCCTTCTTGTGCTATCCGAGGCACTGTTAGGCTAAAGGAGCACAGTTGTGCTACCAGTTTAAGCCAGCAGAATCTCCTTGCTATATTTAACCTTGATTTCCTCAGAGACCAAATATGCAAATGACAAAATGCGATGCATAGCAAACACTGCTTTCATAAGGGAGAGCTAAGTTATAGTCCCAAACAATCAAATCAGCCTTTCCTACTCACGAGGCTTCACTTTAATCCCTTATTAACAGGATTAATAGCAGACTTACAGTTCATACCATCTTACTCCCCTTTTACACAAACCAATCTAGCTGCTTTCGCAGAGGGACAGGTGGATTAATAGTCTTAGTCAAAAACTATGGTGATAATGCAGAAAATCAGCCGAAGGGAGGGATTCCAGGACGAAAACGGACAGCTGGAAGATTGCTATCAAAGCCATGCAGTGACTTCACCCGCAGATAGAAATGTGAAATGCGTGGGAGACCCTTCTGCTTCTAAATTGAAAAACAAAACAAACCCCCTGAAAGATAAACAAGTACAGTAAAGGAATAAGACTCTCTATTAATAAATGCTTACCAGAGGATAAACAAGTGAAGGGATAAAGAACCTGTGAAGCTCAGAAATGTGGAGGCATTTGCTGAAACATAACTCCGCTAAGAAATGCAAAGCTCTGACAGACTGTTATACAATCTTTGATTTCTTTTAATAACAGTTGAAGGTCAGATGCCGCAGCTCTTCCTGGAAATCCTAAAAAGACTGGGTGGCTCCCCAAGTTAGAAAGGAACTGCCACATCGTATGTTGTGCAACACGGAGCTATTGACTGAGGTATATTATATTACCTCCACCAGCTGACTCAGCCCCAGTTGTTATAAAAGGCTTTGGCACCCGGGCGAGCAGCACGTAGCAGTCACACGCCCAAGAGCGGCCGGACCCCGGGCGGGCTGGAGCTGGGCAAGGTCGGGGGGGTCAAGCTGATTTAACCCGGCACCCCCCCAGAGCAGGGCTCAGCTGGGTCACCCGAGTTCACAGCGAGCTATTGACAGGCAGCGGCATTGCTTACTCATTACCGGATCAGCGGGGGACTGTCTGGGGCGGAAAAGTTAACCCTTCCCCCGCCCCGGTTATCAGAGAAAACGTCCTTGAAAAACAGGAGCAGGAAGCCCAGGCTGGTGGAGCCCCGGGGCTGGACCGCTGCTGAGGTAGCTTTGCTCCTTCGAAAGGGAGTGGTGTCGGTAGGGGGAAAAAGAGCGGCTGTTCCCCAGGTGGGAATTCAGTCTAAAAAGGCAGTAGAAATGACACCTGCGGCGAGTTTTTGCACCACCAATTAATTCCTCGTTCCGACTCCTGTGTTAAGGTAAGCAGGATTGCGGGATGCACATTGTGGGGTCAAGCACATTTCTCACCACGACCCAACCCAGGTGTCACTCCATTAAGATCTCTGTGGCGCATGTTTTCACTCTCAGTTTTGCCAGCGTTCATGAAATTACTGCAAATCCTGTAATGACACTTTTTCCTTAATAACTTAGACCTTCACTGTCCAGACCCCAGCTGGAGTCTTGCGTCCAGCTCTGGGCCTCCAACATCAGGATGCAGGACATGGACCTGCAGAAGTGAGTCCTGAGGAGGCATGAAGCTGATCAGAGGGCTGGCCCATCTCTCCTGTGGAGAGGCAGAGAGAGTTTGGCTTGTTCAGCCTGGAGAAGAGAAGGTGTTGAGGAGAACTTAGAGTCCCTTCCAGCGCCTAAAGGGTGACAAAGAGTGGAACGGGTTGCCCAGAGAAGCTGTGGATGCCCCATCCCTGGAAGCGTTCAAGGCTGGGTTGGATGGGGCTCTGAGCAACCTCATCTTGTGGAAGGTGTCCATGCCCATGGCAGGGGGGGTGGAACTCGATGGTCTGTAAGGTCCCTTCCAACCCAAAACCATTCTGTGATTCTATGTGAAAATCTCAGTCCATTTTTAGGATAACTTCCAGTGCTTTTAGAGCCCATAATCAAGATTAAGCGTAAAAGACTCCAAAAGGTTATGGGGGGGAATTATTGTTGGTGCCTCACAGCCCTGTTAAGCAGTACTATGATTTCCTGGTAATGGCATACTAATTTATGGCTTCTGAAGTTAGAAGTCATCTAATATATCATCACAGCCCACTAAAAGATATTACGTTTGTTTTCTTTGGTACTTAAAAGCAAAATAAAAATATTTCTGCAGTGTAATAAAAAGTGCAATTCTCCCTTTTCCATCAAGTCAAAATCCACTGTAAAGAAAACAGGATCATTCTATCACAGAGAACAGATGGTGAATAGCAGGTATGCAAAATGTTCATACTACTCTTCTTTATTTCACCTTCCACTGTAATTATATTTCATGCCAGACTCCAAATGAAGTATTGAATTCATACATCAGAATTTGGTAGAGGTTAATTTTGCAAAGCTTTAAACATTAGTTCAATTTTGTGACATTTTGAGTGTAATTTATACACATCTCCAAGTGTGCCAGATACTTAGAGGTACATCAAAAAATGCAAAGATCTTATCACAGTTTATAATCACAAATGAAATTCTCAAATAAACAATGAAATATAAGTAAAAAGCAGTGAAGTTTGCTTGCATCTGGCTAATGCCTCCATTAATCTTCATTAGTAAGTTCTAATATTAAGAGCAGGGAAGGTAGGATTTATAGCTCTTTTCAAAGAAGAGCCAACAAAAATTAGTTGGATTGGGCCAGTGGATCAGTACCAAGAATAGAGAAAGAAAAGACAGGACAGAGTCTTTAAAAGTGGCAAATGAAGGGTTTCTGCAGATGAAGTGTACTAGAAGGAGATATAGAAAGACATTAAGATGTGCATGTCCATGAAGGCAAGAGGGGAAAAAATTAAATTTAATAGGAAGGTCAGCAAAAGAACTTGAAGAAGAATGGGATTTGATCCAAGTGAAAGGTAAGATAAAAATCAGCTTAGGAAAAATATCAGGAGCCAAAAGAGAATGTATCGCTTATCTATAACTTTTGAAGTGCTGGTATATTTGTTTGTTGGAGATTGTAGAGAAAATACAATTGTGTGAATTTTAAGACTGAATGGCAGTGGGAAAAGCAGGATAAGAAGCAGTAAGTCAGAAAGAGAGGATATACTTACAAGCTTAACAAACATCAAGGAAGAGAAGGAACTTGAACTAAAGTGCTTGAGTTTCACAGTTTGTTGTCCTGTGGTTTTCCTTCTGCAAGGGATATTGAGGAAGTTCAGCTGGTGAGGGAAAGGCAAGCGGTGAGCAAAGCAGAGTGGAAATGAAGAAGTTAAATCGCTGCGTTTGTAACGGGTAGTTGAAGATGTGGAAGTGTGTCATGACATGGGAATGGAGGAAAACAAGACGCGTATGGCGTTTCTGAAAGCTGGAGAACAGGTGGTTTTCAGGAAGGGAGGGCGTGCAGTCACCCTACAACGGAAGGGAGGATGAGCTTGCTGGTGACTTTCCTGGCAATGCTGTAAGCCATTTCTATGGAATAGGGGAAAATAAAGCAAATTTTAGAGGGGGAGAGAGAATTGACTGAGTAGGGCCACAAGTGAGATTGTGGTTTTCTTTAACTTTTTTTTTCTTTTTTTTTTCCTTTTTTTTCTTTTTTTGTTAACATGTTTAAGACATATGGAGGCAAAGAAAGGAAGCATATGGAGTGGCACTTGAAAATGGGGCTGGGGTCAAGAGAGATGGTAGGGGAAACAATAACATGTTTCAGAAGCAGAGAAGGGTAGTTGAAGATGTCTCATTGTTTCTTCATGCTCCTCCATCTGCCAATATCCATCTGTTGGTTTTTTGTTGTATGCTCAAATGTCAACTCCAGTAACTGTTTAATGTCAAATGGATAATCATGTCTGTCTCCCTTTCTCACTGATTTTTGGAGGCATATAAAAACCGTATCTTCCACACTGCACTGGAACGGTGGGAAGGATCCATCCACTTGTTCCCTGCAGCCTAGAGGTTGTTGATTAAAAGATGCTGTTCTGAGAAGCAGAAAAGGTCAGATGTGAATCCATAAACCTGAGAAGGCCCCTGAACTTGTGAAGGGGGTACCCTGAAACCCATTGAAGTGCTTAACCCTGTTCTATAAAAGGCACTGATATCATCACCAAATCCTAAAGGAAAAGCGTAACAGGAGAATGTGCACTGAGGAAGATATTCCGTAATTCCCTGCAGCCTGGTGTTTTGTGCCAAGCTCACCCAGGAGTTGAGATGCTGAAGACACCTGCTCTTGGTGTCTCTTCACATCTGCTCTCTCATGGGTGCCCTGACTGCTTTTGAAGGCATCAAAGTGATTTTGTGGCTGGTGGTTTATGAACCCAGGTGGAGAAACAGCATCACCACTGGCTGTCCATTTCCTGCCTTGGCTGCAGGTCACCTCTTGCACTGCAGAGGTGGCTTGTGAAGGTGTGTGCTGGCTAGTTGAGGAGAAGGGACACTTTTTTGTGAGAGACGGGTAGGGGAGCAGAGCATGCGGAGGATGGTGATGTGCAGTGCAACCCCGGCGTGATCCACTGGAGCCGCTTGCCTCTCCCACAGGTCGCAGGAGCAAGGAAGGCACCCTGTTGCTGGTGCCTTGGCTTTCCTCTGTGAGGCAGGCACTTGCCCTCCTTCAGGGGTCACGACACTGTGGAAAGTAAGAGATGAGCCCCTGCACCACCATCTTCTGGCAATGACCCACTGGGAAAACCCACCCTAGCAGTCGTTTTCCCTCCTGGCAAAACACAGCGGTCACAGCAGCACAGAGCTGAGTCAGTCTTTCCCAGGTCACCGGGAATCAGTCCCTGCCTGCTGCATCCCCGATCCGCAGTGACATATCTGTAATTATGATTTTCACTGTTAGGTTCATGATATTAGTATTTTTCTTACTCTGAAGGAGCCAAGACTCCTACTCTTCGTTCATGCATGAGCCTGTCATGCTATACAATTACAGTGGAGTCAGGGCCTGATCTGTACTATAATTATAACTGAGTCAGTTACAACAGGCTTGTCTCCTGACCTGCTTCCAAAATAGCCCCATATTTTTTAAAGCAAATGGGATTTTAGGTGTATTCTTCAACCATGTTAATGCAGTACTCTCATCTTGGATTTAAACCGGGCTCATTTCTGATAAAGCAACCCTTTTTTAGCATAAGCAGGAAATGGTCCAAACTGGCTGTTCATTTGCATTCACTGTCAGCTTCAAGCACTCTCTCTGAATGTCAGATATTTCCCGTTTGCATTCCCTCCCCACTTTGTGTGTTTGCTACTTCCTGGCATCCTTATCATATAGTAATGAATCATGCTGGAGTGAAGATGTCGAATTGAGATATAGAGCAGGACTAGTTTGGCCAGTCCTTGGTAATCAGGCCTCTTAAGAGGGAAATGCATTTAAATAGGTCAATGAATCTTACATGTCTGTGCATCAGGAATTATCAGCACCACAGACCTTGCAGTCAGGGGAGAAATTCTCTTTCAAGCAAAAGTTCATTGAGCAGCAAACATTTCATTTACATTTACATTTAAAATGATGGTTTACCTTTGTGGGTCATTGGGGGTCTTTCAAACTGATATAAAAGATTCTTTATTCTTACTTTTTTTTCTTAATATACAAAATAATATATTTCAAGTTAACTATGCAGTCCTGTTAGAGGTAGAAAGATGCTTATATCATTTCCTATCTCCCAAAATGCAGCTGTAATTCCTAGTCTTTATTTTTTCCTCATTTTGGTGACGGCAGTACTGTGAAATGTTGCGTTACAAAGGTAATGAAATTGCTAATGGAGGAAAGCTTGGCCCTTGCTCCATTCTTTTAGGGTTTCTATAGGTTATGTCTGCTAAGGCTCTTTCTGGAACCCCCCCCAAAAAATGGGGCTAGTGGCAGCTACAAGGATATATTTCTGACTTCCAGAACAGTTCCCCAGCTGTTAGTCCAGGATGGCACTATATGAAAGTATTTAAAACATTATGGTCTGTTTTGGATTTCTAAGCACAAGTGTGGTGCACTTACATCAGTTAAAGTTTTTGTCAGCTCCACTTCATCTTCTATATTTCATTTTGGGCAAGAGCTCTGAAATTACCAACATTTGAAGGATAAAGTCAGGCTTTTTGTTGACAGTCCTTATTTTGCATTCAGTTCAATACAAAGCTTGCAGGATAAGCCTTCAGACTAAGTCTACGAAAAGTCCAGTCCTATATTCAAATTCTAAAGGTCGAGTTTGCTATAAAGCATGTGCCACTTAAGATACCTCTCTGACATTACTTAAATATACCTGTCTTGCATAACATCTGTCTGAGGCTGTGTATATCTTGGAAAAAAAAAAGTCTGTTCCCAGAATAAGCATTTAAAAGTGGGACTAAGATAAGACTATTTTTATGAGTTCACTAGTAAAAGCAGAAGAGCTGTAATCTGCCCATGATATTAGGTATGCATATGCTCAAATGTTTATAATATACAAGTTATTAGAATTTAGCTGTATTTTCCATGGTGCTATATTCAATTCTTTAACATGCAGAAATGTATAAACCAGTAGTTTTTAACTTGTGCTCCATTAGCTGCTCTTAAATGACGTGTGAAAATGAACTCAAAAAGAAAACCTATTGTCATTAGGCTCAAATCTGTTACATGTTGTTTGCCCTTCTTTCAGAAAATGTTTAAACTGAAAATCAGAAAGGACTGAAAATAGACAGAACAGTACTAATGCTGAACCAGAAAGGAGATGGTGGACACTGATCTTAGCAAGATTATTGCTGCCTGCTGGCCAGTTGTACCATCCTTCATTTACAGGATGCTCAACATCCAGATGAGGTACAGGGTCGCACCCTGGGATCCCTCAGACCTGATGCCCCAGGATGCAGCTGCGATCCTCTCCTCCAGTCCAGCTCCAGGGAAAGCTGGCAGTAGGTACATGAGGGAGTCTGCTCACCCTTCTGATCTGTGCTGTTGTTTTCTTGTAGTCCCCCTGTACCTGCCCAGGCTTCTCATGTCTCTGCTGGGTAATTGGATAGCGCTCCCTTGTCCTTCCTGTGTATACAACATTTTGCATAATGGGATCATGATCCATAAAAGGAAAGCAAATAACATCACCATCGGAAAAAAAATATATAATCCTTTAATGGTGAGTAGGCTTGTCGAAGTTGATATATGAGGGAAACACATGTTGGTGTCCACAGAGCTCCTGGCATAGTGTGGAGCTATATGAGGCCCTGGGATGACTCCAGGAGATTGTTCATCTGCACAAAGGAGATTTCTTCCTGTGTCGCTTTGATTCGGTGTATTTTGAAACAATGCAGCCCCAAAATTAAGCTAGATAAATACTTTACCCTCCCTGAGAGCTGTGGTTCACACGACGGGCTTCCTGCAGCAAGCCTTGTTGTTGCTGCTGACGTGGTTGCTCGCCCCAGCCAGTTGTGTCAGGACCACAGTAATGTTTCTTAGGCTCACCCAGGGTACCTATTTAAATTATAGATCTGGACTACCGCTGGCTCCCCTCCAAATCTCTGATCTAGTAGCTGTTTTTAATGATAAATTACATATGTTTAATAGCTCAGCTATTTTGTTTGGTTCCTTCAGAACTTTGAGATGAATAGGCTCCAGTCGCAGTGATTTATTGCAATTTAATTTGTCAAGTTGTTTCAGCACTTTTTCTTATGCTCCTCTGACAGCAGTTCACCTTCACAAACCAAAGATAGGTATTTCCCTTTTCTCCTCAGAGTGAAGACCCACACAGAAACTACTTGGCAACCTCTGTGAGTTCTTTCTCCTCTTTGACCTCTTTTTCTCTTGCTCAGCTGATTAAATTTAGGGATTTTCCTGTGAGCATCCAATGTTCAAATCCCGTATCATTGCAATTGTGTTATCCAATCCTTTTCAAAAGCTGATTGATCACCAGTTTAATAGTAGGTACAATTTTTGCTTGGATTTTTCTGGAAATTCTCTCCTCTACATTTTCTTTTGATCTCACATTTACTTGTGACTATTCTCTTTCCTCAGTCATTGCCCATGTCTGTTTCATCTGAAATAACCTGTCCTGAACATGGATGATCAGATGCCCAGAATTCCAAGTGAGGCTGCCGAGTCTCATCTAGGATTGGTTGCATTTCTCTCTTTCATGATTGTGTTATACAAGGGCTTTGTATTTATGCAAAAAGAAGAGCTGTAACAAAGTCAGTAGCATACTCAGCTGGTTTCCACTTGAAAGTTCCCAATTTATAAGAGATTTCTGCTACTTGTCCCTGAGCATGTCACCTTGCAGTTAGTATAATTGAATTTAATCCAATTTATATTGCTCCATTTGTCATTTATTTCTTTCCATGTGATATCCTAATAGTTCTCTGTATTAACAGTACCTCAACATTAACATTATGATCAGCAAATTTCATTTGTGCATTCCTACCTGTGTGCCAAGAACCTTAGAGAATGATTGGTAGGTTTCAAGACCTTTCCTTGCACCATTCTCCTGCATCTTTATACTTTCCATTTTGACACTCCTTAGAAAGATCTTAAACTACATCTACAACATGGCTACTAACATGGGCTTTCTTTAACTTAACTTCTGTGGAAACATATGGAATTCCTTGTTAAAGTCTAGATACATAAATTCTATCATATTCTCCCTTATATATGTATATTTTTACTCTTATGCCCCTTTACTTCCTGACAAAACCCCCCTTACACATTATCGAGGTAACAGTAATACATTTATTTCTTCAGTACCATCAGGAACTCTTTAGATTTATTTTTAAAAAGGCTTGAATGGTGGGTTGCCCCCTGTGGTTTTCTTCAGAACTCTATGTGGTGCTAAGGTAGTGTCTCAGTCTCTACCGAATTGTGATCCCTGTTGGAGCGTCGTGTTGGTGTGCAAAGAGAAAATGTCTACCCTGTTGGTACAGGCTGTAGCTGTTTTCTCTTCCATTTCCTAATTCTTCTGTTTTATTGGTCTGGCATATGCTGACTTTGGTGTGACTGTAACAGTTTTTTTAAGAATCCTCAAGGTTTAATTCCATTGCACATTCATTCCTACACTTCAATGAAGGAAAAGCTCATGGTTTAATCCCCCTCAAGTGCATCATAATTTCTGGGGACACTTTCTCTGGAAGGACATCAGGCCTGCGGACCACTGTCACAGGGAAGTCTCTGGGGCCTGGCAGGAGAACTTGCACCAACATCATAAACAAGAAACACTTCTAGTCCTCTGCAAGGTTGGCAGACTTTTAATTGCAACGCAGGAGAGATGAATCAGTTGGGTGTCAATTGCCTTGGGAACCTTCTGGGTGACTAAATCTATGTCAGATGAGGTGACAACAGGGAATAGGTGCAAAATGCCCTGGCAGTTGGGAGACATTCCCTAAAGGAGAAGACGAGCAGCTAAATGGGTCACTGAAGGAAGGGGTGGGCTGAAGGGGAAACAGAGGGCAAGGGATGGTCTGCAGACCTTTTCCTGAGAGTGAGAGATGACCCGTGACAACTTCACTGGTGCCTTGAAGTGTGGTGCTCACTTCCTGAATAAGCTTCCTGTATAACTTGATTGCTTTTAACTGGAGACTGCAGAGATTTCTTAGTAAATGATCTTCAAAGAATTTTCTCAGGAAGCTACCTGCATCTCTTTCATATTTAAGATTCTATTCTTTGCAACCTTTTTGGAAGTATGTCTCTAAATCTCATTGTAAATTCAAAGATTATGGATTGGTTTGTGCTTTTTTAAAAATTTTTTATTTTATTGAATAAAACCACAAGCTGGGCAATAGGAATTGGGAAACTTGAGGAGAAATGCAAAAATTTGATCAAGTGTTAAAAAGTATTCATTGAAACAGTACAGAAAACTAGCAACTGGGTCATCTTTGTACACTCTATTGTGCAAATAACTCTCTGAGGTCAAGGTATTTTGCAAAATCATTCTCCTCCCTTCATATAATGATCATGGTCACAGTGCAAATGCCTGTCTTAGGTCTAGAAAACCATCATTCTTTGAGACAAGCATCACTGCATGTCCTGCCTGTGTGATGTGGGACTGGAAGTATGTTTTAATGTTCATATGCCTGAAGCCTTCGAGGGAAACTCCAGAAGGTTACAAAGGTACCTTCTGAAGAGAGGAGGTGCACACTGTGTTTTTCCCATCTATCAGGTAGCAGGAGGCATTGCAGAAGATCAAGCCTGCGATCTGTGGCAAGGCAGGAGGTCCTTTTCCGTTCTTTTCCAGTTCTCTCCCATTTGTGACACCTGAGAGTAGCCTGTCAATGTCCAGACTCCTTTATTTCTTTCCCATGCTACGGCCCTAGCCTGGCCTGAGATGTGGATTTTTCTTACCGCCATGCTGGATGTTGAACTGAAACAGCACTGAGTGAGAAATTCATGAAAAAACATTTTGTTTGTCTGCCCATAATGGGTAGATCTACCACAGTACAGAAGAGATGCCACAGAATGTCGCCTTTCTGGTCACTTCATAACCTCTGTCCATTCCCAGCTTATAAACAGATCCGGTCAGAAACTCCAAAAATCTGAAGAACAGCCCCTGGCTCAGGAGGAGCTGAAGGAATAAAAGTGCTGTGGTGATGTGCCATGAGAATGCATCAAATACCCCTGACTCAGAGGAGGCTGGAGGCAGCGGTATGAGTCCTGTTTAAAGCCCAGGATGGGGGAGAGGATGTTCTGCTCCAGGGGCTGGTGCACAGGTAGCTTGGAGTGGCTGCAGTGGCTGCTCCGGAATGAGCAGGGGGATCACTGCTCCTCATTTTATCTCCTCAGGGCGTGGAGCTGGCCAGGAAAGGCAGAGACAGAGTGTTGTGTGTGCTTTGCAGTGCGAGAGCCACTTCCCTGCCTTCTGCTAGGGAATGTGTCTTTATTTTGTGTATTGCAGTGTGTGTGCTCTCTCTGACCTCTCAATAGGGGATGTCTTGCTTCAAATGGAGAGCTGCTATTCCTTGCATCCAGGTAGAATTTGGGAAGGGAAAAGCTCTTTGTCACGTAAGTTGTTATCCAAACACACAAGTAAGCTCTTCTAACTGGGAAAAAGGAGACAGAATAAATGAGCCACCACCAGCACCACTGTATGGACACCCATGGCCACCTCTTACGTAAACCTCTCCAAGACAAACCCTTTCTTATGACTTTGTCAGGCAGTGTTTATATTCCAGCCTTGGCAAATAAATCTTGTGTCATTAAATAGGAAATAGTTTAACACTTTACCAATGCTATCATAATGAATTAATTTGATATTCATGGGAATACCACATGTGCTTTCCTAGGTGTCCTACTACCATTTCACTTTCACTAATGGGCACTTGAGTCATACTGATTTTTCCCCAAAGCCACATAACGATCTATAATATTCCTGAATAATTGCACTTTAAGTGGAAGCTAACAGGGTTGACTACTCCCAGAAATATGTCAAAATATTTTTACTATTATAAGTAGGAATGCGAATACTAACTGGACCTGCCAATACATTTAAATACATGGAAAAGTTTTACAAAAGGAAGTTCTGGAATGTTTTTTGAAGGTTAAAAAGTCCTCAAATGTTTTTTTTTTTTCCTGAATAATTTTTATAGCCATCTGCAGAATAGCATAATTGCTAAGTTGTGTTAAAGAGAAAAAAAGAGGAAAAAGAAAGGCAAGCATAAGCTTATATGGTACCAAAATGTAATTATTTCATAGTAGCTAAAATAACTCCACAGCCTCATTTATGCCATTACTTGAAAATAAATGTTGGTTGCATGTAGTCTAATACCAGGCTGGTATATGCAAGTTGTGGGGAAAAAAGCCTTAAAAACCAGTCTCATTTTGAATGGATAAACTTTCCTGCCTTTCTCATGAATAGGTTTTCTGGAGAGCTTTGCATCTACAGGGCAGTTCTATTTCGAGGCATGGCTGAGTTTGCCCCGTGTTTGCCCTGCAGAGCCTGTGGGAAGAACCTTGGTCTGTGCTGGGCTCCCTGGGCAGTTGAGGCTGGACCCCAGAGTAGTGGGGGTCAGGGCCCCTCCCCAGGGCAGCCAGAGGGAGCTTCAGCCCCACTTCAGGACCACCATGGTGAGGTCCAACAGCTGGCCTGACGGCCTCACACAGGAACGTAGCTTTGACCTTGACCAGATCACACTTTACCCTTGAAAGAGTCACGTAAACATCCTGTGAGACCAGATCTGTGGGAAAAGAAGGTGTGAGAATCACAGAGGAGGGATGGCTAACTGTGTAGCAATGATGTGTGCAGGGTGAAGATAGCCAATGAGAACCGTGATTGTTAATGTTATAATCAGTAGTTATAAGATGCGATGGTATGTAAACAAGATATATGTATATATATGCTGGAGCTGGGAATAAAGGGGAGAGAAGCTTTTTACCGCTTATTCAGTGTCCTCTCTGTCTCCACACCTGAGAATCTGGTGACCCCGACGTGATTGTGGGAATAGTTGACTGTGAGGAGAGTGGTGAGGGTTGTTGGCTGCGAGGAGAACGGCGGAGACAGAGCCCCACAGAGCTGTGACAGCGAGTAGAGCTGTGTTGGTCCAGACTGAATAAATAAGAGGTGAGCTGCAGGGAACAACGGAGGTGCAGGCATCCACAGAGGATAAATCTATCCTTAATATGTGGACACTGATGCTAGCGAGATGAGGAATAAAGCATGACAAACAGACTTTAGCAGCCCTGCTACTCTGGTGTAGGACCCAGGGCGCAGAGGCTACAACGGAGAACGCATTTAGTATAAAGTCATGGGAACGGGTTGGTACTATGCTGTTTGACGCCGCATCCAGAGGGGACAGTACGGCAACGGGCTTGATGACAACGTGGTGGCTGATGCTGGACATGCTAAAAATCTTGACGGCAGAGAGGGGTTTGAAGCTAGCGGACGCTGCGCCGCTGGATGTCACAGTGCTGGGCTCCGGCAAAGGGGGAGCTGAGGTGCCCAGCTTGGAAAAAACTATGGTGGCCAATTTGGCTAAAGAAGAAGCGGTGGGTGGTGGTCTGACGCAGGAGAAAACGCCTATACCTTGTCCTGTGCCTCCGGGACCTCCACCCTGTGCGCTGCCGCTGAACCCGCCAGCTCCGGTGAATCCCTCTGGCTCAGCAAGCGCCTCGAGGAGTTGCTTTTATCCTCCCCTGCCATTCGATGGATGAAACGATGACGAGCCCATGCCAGCAGCTCCGTCTGCACCCTCGTTAGTAAACGAGGCATTAGAGACACCAAAATGCCACAGGGAGCCCCTCCGAGTTATAGACTTGAGGGAAACGGTTACGGGGGGCCTCTCCACTGCTTTGCAGCTCGATCCCTGAATGTTTTTCTTTGCAAAATATCTCTTTAGTTAATGAAACTGAGTTGCAGAGAATTTGTCCCACTCAAAGGAAAGGAAAGACCAGCTTCCACCCTGCTGGCTGCCTCCCTTCCCATGTTAAGGTTGTGAAAAAGTTACCACTGGAATGAGGCCTGTAGGTCGACATTTGATAGAGACGGTAAACCTCTCACCTCACAGCACATTCTGACTCAGGGCTTTTCAACAACTTACACGCATTCACAGTACTCTTCAGCACATCTTGGACATTACCAGAGTTTTAATGACTGTACAGTAACTTGATAGAATGCAAGTATCTTTTGAAACCACTTAGGAATTTAATGTTAATATAATTGTAATATCTCAGGCCTGGCTTTATAAACTTGTATACACCTTCTGTGAAGAAAACTTGGCAAATTTAGGTATTGTTTAAGTTTTCTGCAGGTGACTGATCATAAGGATCTGAAGAGCATAAAATTCATAATTATAGACGTAACTTTTGTGTCAAAGCTGAGAAACTTTTCTATATGTGTCATTTTAGAAGTGAAGAGATAACCTACAAGAAAGTCAGTATGTTTGCATTCCATTTCATAGTTCAGAAGACTTCTATCTCATTTTGAGCTCCTGGGAAGTATACTTAATTTGTCCCAACCTTAGTGGCTTTACAAATGCAAATTATTTGTGTTAAAATATGTTTATATGTTTATAACTCCATGTTGTTTATATCATACCGTGACCACACAGAATTCTTATAAAGGGATTTAGCTGTAAGATAGTTATTTGATGTTACTTATATGCCTTTCTTAGTTTGTTCATAGGTTGTTTATGTTTACCATTGATTATTTAACTAATAGATGACAAAGCCAAACTGTCTGCTTCAGAACCTATCATAACCTTGTGTAGTTATCTGCAAGAAATGTACAACTTTAAGAAACTTTCCCAATTGATTTTAATAGATATGATATTAATAGAGGTTTGCTTGTAGGATATGTTAGGAAAACCCTTCTAGTTAAGGCCTTGGCTCTGGCCAAGCCCTGGCCCTGGCTGGTCTGGAGACAGGCCGACAGACTCAGGTGTTTCTGCACTAAAACTGTATTCAGGCCATTTTGACTTGCAGATTTGGGCTTATAAAAGCTGGACCCCATTTTAAAGTAAACTTGGAAACCTTGCCTGGGAATGGTTCTCCAGGTCCTCATTTTGAAACTGGGCTTGCCAGCTATTGCAGACTCTGGGTGATGCTACAGTATTTAGGCAATTGATGATGCATTGTTCTAAGTCACTATCCTTTCTCTCCTGTACTAATGATTACATGTATTACTTATTTTTGCTCGGTGCTAAAGCTGAGCGCGGTGCTAAAGCTGAGCTAAGCTTATTGTTTTATTACATGTATTGTTTTACTTTTGTGTTGCCTTAATGTTTATAGTAAGAGAAGCATATGTTATTAAAACAAAAAGGGGGAATATGGCCCCTCAAGAACAATTAGATAATGCAAGATCTACATTAAATTTTTTGAATGCAGATCATCAATCATGACCCCCAGCAGAGCAATACTGCTCTGAAGGTTTACGTGCGCAGAACCAATTTCCTAAAGTTTCCCATATGGATCACCCTTGCTAATGCTACGCATAGATGTTACAGATAAGTAAAACTTTACAAGATTAGGGCCTTGCTACCCTTGTAAAATCATGACGCACTCATGTTACTTTGACTAAGTAGAAAAGGACTCTGGGAATGACTCAGCTGAATTAGAGGTAGAAAAGTTACAGACCCATAGGAAACACAAGTTATATAACCATCGTGTGTTGACAGTGCGGTTTATGGTGGTTGGTTGAATTATGTGTGGTGTGCATCACAAGAATACAACTGCAATGGGGTACACGAATTTGTTGGATCACTCCAAGTCCATTCATGCCAGCATACAGAAACTTAAGGCAAGCTTAGACCACCTTCAATGGAGGGACAACAGGGATTGGCTAACATCTCTATTAAATTCATGGGGAATAAGTGGCTGGTTAAAAGATGTGATTAAAACCAGGTTTCTTGTAGGCAAAATTGTAGTTATCCTGCTCATTGTGCCGTGTTTGCTTGCCTGGGTGCAAAGGGCCCTGCACCGGGCAGTAAATGCTGTCCTTGTGGTAGAAAAACAAAAAGGGGGAACTGTGAGGTCCGACAGCTGGCCTGACAGCCTCACACGGGAAAGTAGCTTTGACCTTGACCAGATCACACTTTACCCTTGAAAGAGTCCCATGAACATCCTGTGGTACCAGATCTGTGGGAAAAGGGGGTGTGAGAACCACAGAGGAGGGAGCTGGCTAACTTTGTAGCAACTCCTGTTTGTTTGTGTCATTGGCTTGGCTGCCTGAGAAAGTGGGAATACCTGGCATACACAAGGTGTGCTCCAGTGGGAATGTCTGCTGTGTTCCACCTGCTTCTGGGTGCAGCAAAAGCCAGGGATGGAGGGGAGAGGTGGATGGAAATTATTTGCTGTGAGGCAAATTACAGCAGGCACAGGGAACCCTAAAGGGCAGGAGCTCTGCCTCATCTGTGCAGCTTTTGCATCCTGGCCACCACGAAGTCACCAGGGAGAGCACAGAGAAGTTGCTGCAGCTGTGTCCTTGAGTGACCCCCAATTGTCAGGTCAGACCTTGAATGCGAATGAGCCAAGAGCCACCCTGTCATGCTCACGTTAATGAAAAGGAGGCGGTCCAGGAATAGGACTGTGTAGGAGAAGTGGAGCAGGACATCTGTGTCCTCAGGAGGATCCTGTGGTTCCAGAAGGAACCACTGAAGTACGTAAGACTTCTTTAATTAAAGGATTTACCTGTAGTCTCAGAATGGAAATGACGTGCTTTGTCGTGCCTAATTGGGAGGCTGCTCTCCAGAGTCACAGCACCAGCTCCCAAGTGCGCGGAGAAATTTCTACATGCAAAGCTCGCCACAAACCAAACTGTCGCGGCAGCCCCGTACACGGCAGTACCTAGGAAACATCTAATTTTTATCTGATTAAGAACTGTAAAAAATGAGGGCAGAAGCCTTGCTCATGCATTATTGAAACGTCTGCAGTGACGCTGGTGGGATGGCAGAGCGTGCCTGCTGATGCCAGAGGAATGGAGGCTCTGTCTGGTGGGATGCAGGGAGCCTTGGAGAGCAGCGGGTGCTTCGGCTGCGGGGCCTGAGGAGGCTCTGAGTGCCCCTGAGCTCTCTGCAGGTGGAGAATGTGGGGCAAACAGCATCAATGCGCTGCAAACCTCCCAGGTTGGCCTGATCCAAAGGGAAATGCTGCAGGAGACAGTTATGAGTATGTTTTCCTCTGCTTTGTGTTAGTGTTGGATTTGGGCTGGCAGCAGCTCTCCTCTGCTACAAGATTTGTCACGATATAAAACATCGCCTCCCTTCTGAATCACAGCTATTAAAAATGTGTGCATCCAATCCACCCCATTTGACAAATACACATCTCCTTCCTCTCCTCCAGCCCTCTCCACCTCAAAATACATTTACTCTTCAGATGGCTAATTAACCCTTTCCTGCTTATATCTCTTTTTTGGAGCAATCCCCAAATTCGAGGCATCAGTAGTTATCAGTGAAAAACATTTTAAATCAGAAATTCCCTACAAGCTCTAATTAAAAGTCAAGGCTGGTGACAAACCTTTGCAGATGCATTTAGAGAGAATGCCATAAATGATGAGTGTAATGGTACAGAATAACATACGTGGCCCTGAAAAATCAGAAATACAAGACTCTGAGTTGGAATCCGTGTTGGATTTTGCCAGGGTCTTTGCCGTGTGCCCCCCTCTCCCAGACAAGGACTGTGGAGTGGGCTGGATGCACCAGGGTTCCTGCTGTGCAAATTACAGCCTGGCAAATTAAAATGACAGAAATGGCAATTTAAGTTAATACACTGGGTTATGAACTCTGCTGGCGGAGGTACAGACAGGACGCCTGTTCTCCTGTGCTGACTTGTGATGGTGGCAGTGGCCTCTGGGACAGGGACAGGGCAGGGAACTTGCAGTGATAACCTCTTCAGCCATCCCTGCTCTGTCTGATGGGAACTGAGAGTCCCAATCTGTTTTGCATCATTTGGTGAGATAAAGCAAAATTGTTAATAAAACAACTGCCCTTTTGCTGTATCTCTACAAAACATCCTTGAGTGACGGAGGACCTTGAAGGGAAGTTCTGTTAAACTGAACAAGTGAAATTCAACTTGAGGCAACTAAGGAATCTGTTCTTGCATTTATAAAGGTTTCAGAAGGTTTGTCAATGGTTTAGGCTGCACCTAGGCTGGTAAATTCTGTTCTTCCCCATACTCCTTGCACCTCTGAAACAAAGTGTCACTGAAGGCTCTGTCTCTGAAATAAAGGCACAAGATAAATTTTGTCCTTACAGGCTTACTATATGAAATACTGCTGTATTTATGCAGCTTTTTAAAGCCCTGTTTTCCCCCTCATTTACCTTTGGCACTACAGGACTGCAGTTCTATGCCTGGGCAAACTAGTTTTCAACTGCAAGCTTATTTTTTGCAGTAGTGTTCAGTCCTTGGCGAAGCTATTTTGGTGAGGAGTTACTCTTCCCTTCTTGTGTTTTGCTGCTGTAACATAATCCTAGTGATTTGGAGTAGAGGACCAATCCTGAATGGTTAACAGCTGAACTGAGGAGCCTGGCAGCAATTCCCAGTGTATCCAGTTGCACGTTCAGCTTAGTTTTGGGAACCCACTCCCTGGTTTCCGTGGAAAGGAAATCCTGTTTCAGGGGCTGCACAGGAGCTGCTGTGCCACGCAGCCTGCTCAGCTGGGGGATGAGAATCCTGCATGGAAATCAGAGTGCCCCTGTGACCTGATGCCTTCCATTCCAAATCTATTTTTTCAGTGTAAATCCCCCAAAATGGCCTGAACTCAATAGGCCTGAGCAATGCACTGCAGATCTATAGTTCCCTATTCCTTCTTTCGTTGGTTTAAATACTGAGTTTAAGCTGGAGGCATTAATGCTGTATAATCAGGATTCTTAAAACCAAAAGAACTCAAGACACATTGCAAATTTCAATTTTCCACCTAATCAGTGCACTTCTTTCAATTTTACAAACAAGCATATTTCAACTCTACTACTTTAATGACCCCCCTGATATTATTCGTTTATCAGTCAACTCTTAAAGTCCAAAATGCATTAAATTATATATAGAGAATATTAAGCAAATTTAAATGCAAGTCCAAGTAGAACATATGTAATTTCTGTTTTAAATTAATAATAATGTTACATATTTTCCCATTAAGCTACATTTGCGAAGTTAGCCTGAAGAAATAGTATTAAGTATCTCACCAGAGCAATTCAGTGCTCAGTTGACAAAACAGACAAATGTAGTACTTCTCATATAACAGCATCCATAAAAGAAATTACTAAATTCTTTGCCACTATGAATCAACAGCTTTATTGAATGGAAACATTCCAGTTGACACCAGTGCCTTGATAATAATATTTAAGGTAAGGAGAAACCTCTAAACTATGTCAACAATCAGAATTAACAGTTGGGGTGGAAATGTGGGGTTGTATTTGCTTGTGGTTTTTTTCAAGTCAGTAACTGAGAAATACTCGATGTGAGTTTGGAAAGAGGCATAGATGTCAGTGTGAGCTCCGAAACACGGCTTTTCTGGTCTCTGATCCAGTTCCTGGCCCTGGTCAAAAAAATCCAAGGAGCTGCTTTATGTTATGTTCTCTTTAAATCAAGGAAACACACCTCAGTTGCAAGCCTTTTTTCTGAATCATTCCTCCCTTCTTGCCTGCAGATGTCTGAGCGGCAGCTGGGAATCCCCAAAGACAGGAGCATTCATGGGAGTCTGCTTCTTTGACATTTAGGGTAGACAAACAGCTTGAAGGATCTGGGACAAAGAGATCCAAAAGCTGAGTCTGGGCATAATGCTGAAAAATTGCTTCACTATGGGTTGTTCTGACTATTTTTATGTGTAGCATGGGAGTGAGAACTGGATTAGGAGGCCTGGGGGGTTGAATGGATTACAAACAAAAAGCATTAAGCTAATCATAGGAGTGATGTTCCTTAAGGGAAAGGATGAACTAATGGCTGGATTTTCCTTCGTCCCTGTATTACAACCATGGAACAGTAAAACAGTCAAAACAGTAGCTGTTTCCAAGCCAGGTCTGCTACATTATGCATTTCTATAAGTTTTATAAATATAGGTGTTGCTTAACACGGATTGCTTGCACGATCTTGGATGTACTCATAGAAAGGGAATTCAAGGTCAGCAGTCCCCGAAGGCTGTCAAACTATTTACAAGTTTGCTATTTATAAGGACTAGTCTGGGAGTCCTAGAAGCAATAAGTTCTTAGGCAAGCGGTTTAATTTCTGCATGACAGAAGAGCTGCTGTTTCTGTATCGGTGCCTAGATGCCATTGCAGTTCTCTTAAATTATCTTAAAAATCTCTTCTACTTTATTATCTAGATTCTGGTGGTGTCAGGCTCACCCCTAAGCACTCCATATAACCTGAAGAACAAAGAAAGCAAGAAATATCAGTATAGCCACTGTTCTGTGCAAGTTCTTTAAGGGTCCAGGGATGGCAAGAGTTAATCAGAAGTTTAATGATTAATATAGCACAATAATCAATTGACCTTGGGAGTACAGCATGTTATAAAATAGCAGGCTGGAGGATTCATTGCATTTCTACAGAACACTCTCTGAAGAAAAAAATTTCTAAGGAGAGTGAAAAGTAGGGCATACTGGTTTCTGCAGACCAGAAAAAGCACAGTGCTTGCTCTCGTATTAGACTTTGGAACACTCAAGTGAGGTGGAAAATGTAGAGAAAAATTTGTGACTGAACTGCAAACATCTCAGACTCGGAAGAACTGGTGTACAGAATTCAGATAAGCCTCTCATGAAGAGAGACACTAGTTGTTCCTTCTTCAGCACTGTTATCCACGAATATGTACGTACTGTGCCTTTTGTTCTTTTTGGGCAAGTGGATGGTACATCCTAGAAGGGCATCACTTATTCTAGGAAGTGAATCTTGAGAAGTCATCTCTTCTGGTTGTAGTACCTGAATGACAGCAGTGTTCAGTGCTCTTGATCTAACACCATGCATTGTCTAGACCCAGAGCACTCTCCCCATATTTGTAAAACAAAACCAAAACCTTAAGCCACACAATCCCTCCCTCATCTTCAAAATATGAAAACCCTTTAAGAGACATCTGGACTTGCACATTACCTTATCTGTTTGAAGTTTCACAAAGGAGTATTTTCCAAACACTCTGTGCTCCTTTCAAGATGACACTTTGCATCATGCTAAGGCAGCAGGGAGATGGTAAACAGAAAAGGGAATGCAATACAAATGCTGACAAAAATCAGGGGAAGCAAGGTGGGAACAATATCGCTCAAGCTGTCAGATCTGTGAGCAAGCCTCGTGAACCAGCTGAGTTATGGCAAACTCCTGCTATGAGGGAATTGCAGTAACTGAGCCTTGCACTCAAACATTTATAAGGGTGTCCTGGGATAAATAAAGGTGCAGCCTCTGTAAACTCTTCAGTGAAAACAAACACCTTTGAACCAAACCAGTTACAAGGCTCTATAAAGAATGGGCATAGCTGATGCTAATTATAAGATTTGTGTCTTGGATTTCTATCTGGAGAACAACAGTCTGAGTCTTCTTGGCTGGCAAGGAGTTAAATGCGTGGCCCTGGCCCGAGCTGCTGCAGAAGGCAGGGCTGGCGCTACTGCAGTCTGCCTGTTGGCATACGGAGCGCGCTTAGTTCAGGGTCTCCCCTGGAATATACAACGAAATAGTAAAACCTCTTTGATTCCTAGGCAAAGCCTCTGCCATCTGGGGCCAGACCTTCTTAAAACAGTGGTTATATTTTGTCAGGTAGAAGACATTCAGCTTATTTTGAGATCATACCTCACACACTCAGACGCTGCTGTGTGTCACACTGAGCTCTTGTTTAGAAGCCTGATCTGGATTATTAGAGGCATTTCGGAAATCATGCGCTTATCAAAAGTTTGAATCAGACTTTCTGTCTATAACCAAACTCAATAACCAGACTCTTGAACCATGTAATGGGTTAGCAAAAGAGCAGGGGACATGCAGGGAGACAATGATTTAGCAGAATTTCACTCGGCATTCAAGCATGCTAGCATGTCTGAAAGTAAGGGATACATTATTAATTAGTTAATGTTTGCAAAGTATTTTGACTCTGGAACGTGCCAAGTGTTCTTCTTCATTAATTTTCAGTAAATATATGACTAAGCAGTATATGTAATAAGGACACAAAATGTGGTAAGTAGACAAAAGGCCTGAAAACACACAAAACATTTTATAAAGAGAGATGCTATGAACTGGGGGGAAAAAATGTTCAGACCAGTGGAGTAAATATTGTGATGATGCAGCTACCAGTTATTTATTAACTCAGCACTAATGTAGGGGTATGCCTGACACCAGTGACGAGCAGTTCAGGCAGCCAACGTCCTACAAGACCTGTAAAGCTGACCTCTGTCACCTTTTCTCCTCCACTGCTAAATTTGGCACAGCCCATACTCAGCAGACCTTCTCTTACCTTCTGGGGCTGCCTAACGCCTGCTTTAGGAGCTGCATGTGCTTCTGCAGCTTTAATAATGTCTGGAAAACCACTTCTCGGTGGCGGTCACAACCCCTGAGTGGCTGCGGGGAGGTGCGCTCACACCAGGGCCCGGCAGCACAAGCTGCTGCACGCTCTTCCCCTCCCTGGTCGTTCTCACATCCCCATCTGTTCCTTTCCAGTCTCTCAAGTGGGAAATAAACTGAGTTAGAGTCAAACTGTCAAACTCATAATATTCGAGTGGGTTGAATGTCACACCGGCAGAATTCATGCAATCCATATTTCATTCAGCGCAATAAATATGCAGTCTTGCACAGATCTTAGAAATCAATTATGGTTTTTTTCAGAGAGGTTTGAAGAAACAGTAGGGGCACTTCAGCAAAATGATTTCTTGCCTTCTTTTCCAATGAAGTAACTTTTAGTGTTATGATTGCAAGGTCTCGGTTCCTGAAAACAAGCTCGTAAGTGCGTGCCTCGGCCATCTGCTCCTGCCCTTAAGTCAAAGTCATGGTCCTCAGTTTACAACATCATACTTGGAAGTTTATGACTTTACAAATACAGGATTGACACTTTTGTTGACAGCTAGCCAATAGGATCAAATGAATTAAGCAACAAGCCATGTCCTTGAAAACTTTGGCTGTAAAGACGAAGACCAAGTGGGAGCCTTTCTCACTGGAAGGGGCTAGTACTGCCCTCACAGGTGGTTAATGTATCAGAAATTTGTCATGAGCACTCTAAAAATAACTAGGAATGATCTTGTGGCTTTTTGACGTACTTTTAATTATTTTTTTCAAACATATTTTCTCTTTCCATGTCAGCTGTTCTGCACATTCAATTAGATACATGCATGATAGTTTTGACCTAGGCTAAGGGACCGAATGATAAATCAGCTTCTAAGGCCAGGCACACAGCTGGTGTAAGTGGACTTCACATTTATGCAGTCAAGGGAGCTAAGCCAAATTTCTCCCTGCTATGGTCACCACAATATATTTCTCATGCAGCAGGATTCTCTGTGGCTGCAACTTTTATCATACGTGAAATATTCCAGTTGGTGGCAAAACACCTATTGATCCCACTGTGCAGAGCATAACCTGTGTCTATCAGTGTGGCAGGTATTTAATAGGTATGGTTTGACGCCCTTCAAAAATGTACAGAAAGTCCCTCAGCTGCAAGAAATCAGCAAAATGTTGCTGAATTTTTACTGTTTAAAAGTCTAGATATGGGTCAGGGTCCCAATGGTTTAACTCTGTCCAAGAGAAATCATGTTCCTGCAGCTGCCCCCACTGGCTTTTTGAAAGTGTATAATTTTTCACTGTGTTTTAATGAACCAGCAGATAATTTGGAAAAACATAACATGCAGCAGCTCGGGGATGTTTTACTGGTGCCAGGAATCTCCCTGGACAGCATCACCTACAGAGCAGGGGGCACAGTCCAGCAGTGAGTGCTGGGCATGGAGACCAGCCTTGGGAACAGACCTGGGAAGGTTACAGTCTTGAAAGTTAGAGATTTTTATGAGGGATTTTAAGCAAGGATGCTGGATCATTTATTGTTTTAAACTGTTTTGAAGCCACTGTCAACATGTTTCCCCTTGCAGAGCTATTTCTATTAACAAAAAACATTATCCTATTTTGACCTACAGGTCAAAACAAAAGAATTGTAAGGCAGGGAACAATTTTATTTATCTTTCTAGAATTAATTACTCCACTGTTATTATTATTTTGAGGGACACAATTATTAATTTTCTAAGAGAAAAAAAGAACGTTTCTGAATATATTTAATTGCCCAAATAACTTCACAGAAGAAGGAAATAACAGCCTTTAGTTATGATCCCTACTCTAAAAAATAAAAGGTTAATACAGGTTTTGGGGGGGTAACTTAGAAATAACACTTTATTTTGATCAAAAAAATATTCGGTCAAACAAAAATTTAATGAATCTAATGCTTGTAGTAGCTATTTCTAGCAGAAGCAGGTTTGCTTTTACAGAAAAAATGCAAGCTGATGCTAAATGGTCCTATGCCATTTTGAAGTTTTATTTGATGGCTTCAATGTAAAGTCAAGCTACAGTGCTAGAGATAGGAACCAGAGGAGGGCAAGATTTTAGGTTTTTTGTTGAATTTGGCTCCAGTAAAATTTAGTTGTGATTCACTTACTGACAAAGGAAAAAAGGTCCCGTTGCAGGACCATAACAGGGATTTTTCTTCTCTGGCTGTTGCTAGTGGGCAGGCACTGTGCTGGTCTAATCAGCAGAGAGTTATTGCTGTTTTCTGTGTGTTGTGGAGTGTCAGGAATGGGTCTGTATGTGGGAGGCTGTTTTTTAAAAAGAAGGGGTACTATTTTGAAAACTGAAATGGGAACCTGTCTCTCCTTGCAAAAATGTTCTAAATTATTTTTTTTCCTTGAAATTTAATTCCAATTCACTTCTGAAATTAAGGCTGTGAGTTCCTGCATGACTGGGGGACTTTTAAATATTTGCCCTAAGAAGTCCTGCTCCAGCCCCATGATCGTCCAAAGCTGAATTCACAGAGCAAACACCAGCTTTAAGCATTTTTTAAAAAGTGGTTCCATTTGAATGATGTATTTAGCAACCAATAGGCACTGCTGCAAACCCCCCAGTGTCTCAGGCAATGTCACTGTCTCCACAATCTGCACGCGTGGCAGATGTGTTGAATGCATCAACATTTACAGTGTGAGTCTCCTGTGGCCCTGGGAGGTGCAGTGTGGGATGGGCTGTCCTCAGAGCCAGGGCTGACTTTGTTCTGTCTGCACGATGTCGAACTCACAGGGGTCCTGAGCTGTGACTGGGCTCCAAAATGCTGCAAAACGGTACAGTATTAAAATAACATTAGTGTTTCATGGCTGTGCTACAGAGGCATCTATTGCAAGCCTTAGGGAAAAAAAAAAAAAAGAAAGACTAGCAAGGAGGTAAGGGAAGCAGCAGAAGGCTCTTTTTTCTACATCACAAGCCACCCAGAGAATATGTCAGTGTGTTTCACTTGGTTATTTATTTTGCATTATGATATCTGACATATCAGAAAAGATGAAAGGCATTTGCGAGCCTTATACAGAAAGTAAAATGGCGCTTGAAAATGATTCTTTGTGAAGGCTTATTTTTGTTTTGTTGCACATGAGACTAGTCAAGCAGACAGGTTTATTTTAAGTCTCTAACAAAATTTAGCGACTGGAGACAAACAATTGTCTGCTATTATCATTCCTGCCACCAAAATTCATTAGGTTCAGGAACATCAACTAAATCGTGTGCTAGAAGGAAGCACACAGCTAGCTACACTAATGCTGGAGACATGACCTCTGGAGCCAGTGTAGTGTCCACATACATCCAGGAGACTCCACGGCCTATTAAAAAGTAAAATATCTCAAACCATAACTTTCCTGCAATTCATTGTAAGCAGGCCCTTTCTGTGGCTGCACATTTCTGTCTGCAAAAGACCTTGCTGTCTGTCATGAACCTTGTATCCAGCTTAGCTTTTTAAGGTCTGTATTTCATCAAAAAGTAAATGCATTCTCCAGCATGCTGGTATTTGGTTGCCAGCCTGAGAGAGGCAGGAGGCTGATGCGGCTGGGTACGTAGAGTTAAAAGGTGCCCTTTTAACATGAGTTAAACTGATTTTTATTTCTTCTGAGATCTCAGCAGTGGAGAAAGGAAGCTAGCTGGAAAAGTCAGCCTGGCCTCAGCAAAATATCCTGCTTGGAAACGTAGGTCCAGATCTCTGGGATGTATCTGACTCATGAAATGAATTTGGGTAAAACAAAATTGTTTAACAACTTTGTTGCCTTTTGTTCTCCAAAGGAGTCAGGGTCTTGTTTGGCTAATGACAACTGAAAAAGGCAGCTAGCTCTGGATGGTATTGATTCCTTATGTGGCTGGGGTTTTTTCCAGATATTCAGTTAGAGCAGTTTTCCATCATCTTTGCATCAGAGAGATGTGAAGCAACATAATTTGGATCCCACTATATTAAAAACCATGGAAAGTAGAGGTGCATTCATGTTTGTGGTGTCTGCAACCTCTGGGAAGCTGGTGGACTTGCTGAGCTGGAATCTATTGGAGTGAACTATTCTGAAATCCATGGAACTTTTTTAATCCATGTAAAGTGAATATATAAAAGTAATCGCTTAAAAGGAGCTCTGTTTGTAGAGTGGCTAAAGAAGATAAAGGAGAAAGGTAATCTGGCATTAGAGTTTAGTGCTTCTGGAGAAGAGATTAAGAGCTGGGTGATGTCAGCTCCTGCAAGCCCAGAGAAGAATCAAGAAGATGTGTCCAAAGGGTGATTCAGACTCCTTAAGAATGGAGCCAAGTTGGGGATGCACCATCTGCCCACAAAGATGTTCTGGAAATGCCCAGCTTGCCAGTAAGAGTGACAATAACGCCTGCTGGAACAAGCAACAAGCTGACATCACAGGTCATGGTGGGGATGCTGGGGGACTGTGGGGTGATATCCAACTGGAGACACTCATCAAGCTGTCCCTGCACAGGACAGTGTCTGACACACATCCCTGTGCAAGATAACCTCCTCCTTGTATCCAAGCAGCTGCGTGGAGGTCAAATGGAAGCACAGAAAGGGAGGCAGCAACTAGGGCAAACAGGGAGGTGGAACATGCTAAAGTCATCCATGTGTCAGTCTCTGAAGCTGGGAACCTAAAGTGTAATAAAAATGAAGAAACCAAAGGTCAACTTGTACATCAGGAGATGTTGGCCAGAAAAACTTGTTTCCCCTAACAAAGCTAAATACTATCCTCAACAACATCATCATGGCAGGGGTGGATTGTTTCCTTCAAGGAGCCTTCAGTTTTAATTATTTATATATACACTCATATACATGTAAATATTTGTGTTTGAGTTGCACATGGACCAAAGAGACACTAAAACAATCAATCAGTAAACAAAAAATTAAAAAGGGCTTTCAGGTTCTCACCAGTAGTCTTACAGAACCCAAGAATATACAGGACGCCAGGCTTTATGAACAGCCCCTAGGAGTACATCTACATTGTGTGACTGATGCTTCATACTTAGGGCCAAGAGCAGTTTTTACAAAAACAACTCAAAAATTACACAGGTGTTTCCATCACTCCTTAGATTATAACAAATACTCTGTGTTTGCCAGCAGCCGAGGCTGTGGAACAGCTATTAGCAGGTGCTGGCTGTATGATGATGACCACTGTAAGTGGATGCTTATTTAAGGGACGTTTTCAGGAAACGGCCTGCTCCTCGGAACAGTCTATAAGTGAAAATGCACTTTGCAAGATTTTAAAATCTTGCTGGCTTGCCTTTTGCCATTTTACAGCAAAGGAAATGTTAATGTGTAATAGAATTAGCATTTAGGAGAAGCCTAGAATGCTGTTCTTTATAATATAGCCCGGTATTATTATTCAAGACAGGTCTTCTCATAGAGCAATTTAAGCCCCCCAAAATTACCCATCATTATACAGACAGTCCATTTAACATTCTGAAGCTAATCATACAACAACCTACCCTTTCAGAGGAGATACAAAACCTCGCTTGGGTTTTAAGTTCTGATTACAAGATGAGGTTCCAATTGAGAATTTCAGCTGTAAACCAAATGACCTTCAATGACCTTAGACTGGAAAACCTGGTGACTAATCTAAATAGATTTCCAGGCAGGGGGAAAAAAACACCACCCAGCTCTTGTTTCTAGTCCTCCGCATTATTAGGGGAATGACAAATACAAGCAGAATGTGAAAAAAGTCATGACTCCAGTGACCTTCATGTCTTTGTCCCAGAAAGGTCAGGAGTAATCAGCAAAACTTTAACTAGAGTTCAAATTCAGCTTTTCTGTCCTTAGAGGCTGGTAAAATTAAATATTCTGTTCTTGTGCTCTGTAAACAGCCACAGTAATTGGTGATGTTTCCCAGCAATGGCTATGAAGATGTATTGGCATGAGCTGAAATTCAGAGACAGTCAGTATTTCACATGGTATGTGGCAGATATAACCAAATCCTGATTTCAGCTTGTAATGCTGGAAATCACAATCACATTCCTTAAAATGAGATCATACCAGGATATGAGCACATTCCAGAATGTCTAGGACATGACTTTACGGTTTGTCATGATTGTCGTCCAAGGCAAAACACCTATCGTCAATATCTGGAAAAAAATCCATGAAATGGAAAGGCATCAGGCAAGTCAAAGTCTGCAAGAGTAAGCCATGTGAAAATAGAAAATACAGTGAGTAATCTAGAATAGAGCTCATGGGGACTTTCTGACCTTGGCCTGGAATGCTTTGTCCCTTTCCTCCTTTTGCGTGTCACAAGACTTATTTATTTATTGAATATCCATCCTGATTAGAGCTGTAGGAATCACCCTGTTGGATTGGACTGCAGGGGTCCATGTTTTCTGGCATCACAGCATTAGTGAGCAGAAGTTCAGAGAAAGTATAAGGAGCTAAGGAAGGAATAAACATATATTCTTGGGGAAAATCTCCACCATACTCTTGATGATCAGGAATTGCCTTCTGCCTTACCACACAGGAAGGTATAACCTCTCCAGTAGGACTTTTAGAAACCCTGGGTTTATACCTTGGGAGTTTCCTGTTGTCCACATGAATATTTTGTCATATTTTGAATCCTGCTGAACATCTGATGCAAATATGGCCTCGGGAAACAATGCAAGAGACTAATTTTGAGTGCAGTGAACACATGCATATTTCTCTACATATTTTTATTTTGTTTATCATTTGTGTAGTTACCCATCGATTCTGATTAAAAGGTTTCTATGCAGCACCTTGTGTTTTGCATGCTTCTCTTCAGTCACTATTCACAATAAGGATCCAAGGGCCTGGAAGTTCTTCATTTCCCATTTGTGAGCCTCCTCACTGTGGGCTTTTGGGGGGTGGGAAGCCAGCATATGTATGTAAGTATAAAAGTCTATAATTGATTTTTATATACCAGCATGTACTGGTGTCAACAGGCCTCTTGAATCCTGTAGGAAACATTAAAAACAAAAGCAAGTTTCAAAATTAAGTAAAGGATCCGTTAAATGCTCTCTCCTCCTCCAACACCTTAAAAATCATGGCACTTACCTTGAACTTTAAAAGGCTCCTTCCTTCTTATGCATTCAGATACTGAGTTGCATTTCCTGTGTCTTGAAGCGTAATGAGAGTGGACATCCTGTGCTGCACGGTATCAGTAAAATTGCAGCTGTCACTGCGAGACACCTGCAACATCCAGTTTTAGAGCTCTTAAAATGGTGACCAGCATTTCTGAAAAATGTGGAATTTGGGAAGAGTGAGAGATTCTGGTCCAGGATTCAAAATCAATATCTGCATACTCTGCTTCAAGCCCTGCTGACTTCAGTGAGTGCACACGAAGTAAAATGTCATTTATCACGAATAAAGGTGACAAAGCCAATCTTTTGGGCATGCTCTACTGCTGTTAGTGTCTGCAAACTCTGCAGACACGTTTGGTAACCAGGACTTCCCCATCAAAATTTTTTGTATGTTGGACAATGGGAAAAGTATTTCAGCTTTTCCTTGTGTATATCTCTCTTGAAGGAGACAGGGTGAGAACACCTGAAATACAGCAGGGTAAAACTGTGAGCCCTCAAGGGACAGGGACAAAATACCTCCCTTTAGCCTTCCAGTTGTCACTCTACCTTTGCTCTCTGTAGGTGATGTAGGCAATAATGGATATATGTATATATATGTATATGTATATCGATATACATACACTCTCTCTCTCTATATATAAATATATATAATCTATTATATTTACGTTGGTCCTGTTGGTTCAGAGGAGCCACTGTGATATAAATACAACACTGCTCAGCACATTTTCAAAAATTATTTTAGGAAAGTGATTGGGTATTAACTAATACATCCTGTGATATACAGATAATAAGCTCTGTGCAATGTCACTGCAGTTATAAGTATCAATATAATATGAACTGTAAAAAATAAGATGCTGTTTCATTAACATTTCTTACAGTGCCACATGTAAATAAATCATAAGATCTTTAATAAGGAAAATAACAATAACAGTAAGGAAATGAATAAGATTAATTATTACTTAAAAAGGCATTTCCTTTAAAATGCCAGAGTGAAGTTGTTAAGATCTTACTAAGGAGAGAAAGACAGGAATGTTCCTAGAAATGAGATCACAAACTTTATCTGTCCTCTTTAGCTTCCTCAATTTAGGAAGAAATTTAATACTGTTTTGCATCTACAACTGCATGCAGTCTTTGCCCAATACATTATCCTATGCTGAAAGTAGGTTTATGATGAAATTCAAATATTCACAGAGAGATAAAAGATGCTCATATCCAAATGGTGGCTTTAATTCTCAGGAAATTAACCATGCACTTCTTACAGCTGAAAGCTATCAATGCTAAATAATTTTTTGTAGTCACTGAAGACCACACTCTAGTAGTGTCTAGGAAAAAAAAAAGTAGTCTTACCAGATGTAAATATTTAGCAAAAATCAGGATTTAATTACATTACATGATTAAATGATTTTAAACCCAGTTTAGAACAGGAATTTCAGTACTGGATAATGGCTAGATCCTAGAGTTTTATCCTTCTCTTATCTCCAGGCACTGCAGAAACTGGAAACCATTACAACAGGACAAAAGATCAGCATTACAGATTATTAGAAGGGGCAGGAACATCAGGAACATGCTGGTGTTCTGTTTTTAAAAACAAATGACCCATTAATTCACAAAAACAACCCCATTACTGCAGTAACAAACTTAGTTTACGCAAATGTCCCTATCAACATTATTCAAGCCCAAACTTGATTTAATTTGGAAAAGGAATGAATAAAGCTTAGGGTAATGGCAACCTATTAGACCATGCAGACTTTAATAATACATTTCAGAAAGTGTGCTGAGAGAATGACATGAACATCAAAAAAGAAACCAAGAGAATGAATCGCAGAATAAAAGAGAATTTCTATCTGAAATTGTACCAGAGAAGGCAGAAGGAGAAACATAGGCAGGAGGAGCATGTGCCTAACTATAAGTGAGAGAGAATAATCGCATTAATGTCTGTTTCCCTAAATAGTTTCAGTTTGTTTCTTTATTCTATTTTTACTGAATCTGATTTCTATTCAGGTTCAATTAATAATAATGAGCCTAAAATTAATTTGCATTATCATTTACAATGAATGCTTTGATCATGTATGTAGTTGGAACTATAATGCATACATTACCATATTATGCAAATTGCATTTTCAGTGTCAGCTGCATCTGTATATCATTTCTTCATGGCACAATTCTGTGCATTGTTTCTTTTTGTACAGCCCTGCAGAGGGAGAATCTGGGGAGATACTACCTGGGGAAATACTGCTACAGGTGTGCCTTTCTCTTATGTTCTCTCTCTAAACACTCGGTGTTAGCATGAGACAGGGGAGAACTTTAACACAGATGGCTTGTTTGTGTCCTTTATGAAATTACTCTCCTGCATTAAGCCCACACAGGCAACCAAGCGCGTACAAAAAGCACAAATGCTACCTTTTTTTTTGTTCTTAACACAAGTGTCTCTCAAGCAGAACGTGTAACTGCTTGCAGCATAAATCTGATGAGAATCTGACCTAAAAAAGAAAGCTGAGCCAGTACCACGACGTACATAAAGATCTGATTTTTAGGTCAAACTTATGCATTCATGACACTAAACATGCTGGGAGAAATGTTGCACATCAATGGTTAATGGAGCCACTCAACACTCTCTCAGCTGACTACTTTTTGCCACGGGCCAAATTTCGTATTGCAGTGAGCAGGCCCAAAAGTATTAGTAGTTTACATTTTTGTACTGCCTTTCATCTTGTGAAATACTCCCTTGCTTTACAAGTTGATACAGAAACCATATAATGATCGTTTAATCTATTGCAGTGCTGAAACTTTGTGTTGAAACACAGGAAGGATTTAGCAGCCTAGAATAAGAGAGCTGTTTCAGAGAGGAAATGAAAGCTATAGTGTCCACTTGAAACAAAGATGGGAGAATGTAATTTTTAAGCTTGGCATCTGGCCAGGCCATGAGAGTTAACACACTTTACAGATGTAATTACTGCAGTGGGATCTTTAATGAGCAAGGTGGTCAGAACTTTGCTTAACATGTCACCCAAAAATGCACTTGGGTCACACCTTGTATGCTCTCATCATTCTGACTCATGGGCTGACAAGCAGATGAGATCCTCTTCATTCATTTCTCTCTCTTTTAGTTAGAGCCCTAGGTAACTCTCAAAAGTGAATCAAACAGCCAAACACCGTCAAAAGAAAATTTTACACCACTTCCATTTTCATGAAAATTTTGCATGAAAACCTGTCCCTCCAGCCAAGCCGAGGATCATATCGGTTCAGATTCTTCCTCCCACAGATAAATTACTTCAGAGCGGCCCTACAGGCTTGATCCTGCCTTCCAAAGGGATGATGGTGAAATTCCTCCCGTGAGGTCACTGGGCCCCCAGAAGATGATTCATTTGGCCATTTTACTGTGCTTAGTCTGTTTGACAGGAGATAAGAGCAGTGCCTGAGGAAAGGGAAGGGGATGAGTGGGACTGCCCTTTTTTCTTGCCAGCTTGGTTGGATCATCCTGTCTTTTGAAACCTCTTTGCTAAGAACTGGGTCTATTTGCATTGCTACTTTCCTTCCCAGGATACACTGGGATGTGAGGCATGCAGGATCTTTCAGGTGAAGGAGTTTAGCTTGGTGTTATCTGGTGAATGACAAACATTAAGTTTTGTCAGAATGAGGTATTCCTGTGAGTCCTCAGCAAAGTGTTAATCTGATTAAACTCCTAAAAATTGATAGACATTAAATGGAAGAGCATATTAATATTGTCAACAAAATTCAGTTCTTAGTCACTCAAATGCAAATGTCAGATATTTGTTGCTCAGTATGCAATTAAAAATTATCTGATCACCCTCCAAGCAGAGAACTGACAAAAACATGGGGTGAGGAAACATTTTTGGTTTATCATCTGCATATAGGAAGATGCCGATAAGAAGGAAGAATCATTTTAGTTCTGCACAGATAAAAAGATTGCTCTTGGCAGAATAGATTAATGTACCTGTCTATACAAGCATAGAGGTAGAATGAAGAAGGGAAATAGATTAGTATTCTCTTGCACATGGGACAATCAAATATGATCTTTGGATTGGCAACTGGACTAATAATAATCACTGTAATAAACCAGGGCCTTTATATCTATGATATGCAGTACTAGCTAAAAGATAGCTGCTCTTAGCAATAATGAGCTGGATTCTTCATCACTCATCGCCTTGTGTAATTATTGTGGTGAGTTCAAAATAAATCCATTGTGCTACCAATCAGATTTTTTTTCCTTTCATGTTATGTTTTTCTTGCATGTGCATAATGACTACTCACAGTGCAGACAATGAAGAACCAGGCTTAATATTTTTATTTTCTGTGTAAGAATAAGGAAAATATAAGAGGTCTAATGGAAAAGTGCAATAGCTTGGACAAGATCTGTTATTTAAAGTTTAGGTACTTAAAGGTTGCCAGAGCAAAAGCCAAACCTGTGGTTAAATAACTCCAAGGAAGAAAGAGAAATGGATAAAAAAGCAATCTGTCTTAATACCAAATAATACTTTTTCTTCTTTCATAATAATTTATTAGCAGTTGTTTTAGTAAAAGCATGCACAGCAGTATTGAATAATATTAAGACAAGTAAATTGCAACAAACTTAGTAATTTAAAACTCAAAACATCTGATCAAGAAGCATATTAAATCTGAGATTTTTTTTTTAATTGGCCACTTTGGTTTCAGTTGAATTTTTTTCCAAAGTACTATGGCTCTTCATAGCTGAAGTGAGGATAATCAAGGTAAATGATGAAAATAACCTAGCTATGTGGTAAAGGTCAACAGAAAGTCTTGTTAAGGTCTATTTTTTATGAAGATATCCTGTCTGTATTGTCAAAATAGATTAACATCATAACACAACTGAGCCTGTCAATTGGAAGAAAAAGAGATATTAGCACAAAGATACTTGTGACAATTAATATTAGGTTTCGGTTTAGACTGTGAAAGCAAGAAAATATCACAACCTCATTAGCTCTTCTTTTAATTTATATTTTTCTAGCACAGGTCACAAGACAGTGCAGAGATGTTTACCTTTTTTTTAGTTAGCTTGTGGACAGGAATTTTAGTCTTGAGAATAGCAATTTTTAGGTTTGTAACTCTATTTCTTTAAGGGGAATTTTCCTGTCTAATTCTTACCACATGCACTACATTAAGCTATAGAGTTACTGTGGCTGTTATCCACTAGCACTGAACTGGGAATGGAGGGTGAAGGAGTTGCCCACATATTTCTGTAACCATCTATTTTCCAGGGTTACTGACTATGTAAATAAAAGTTACTCTGTGAACATGAACAGTCTTGGGCTCACTTGTTTGTCTTCCAGCCCAAAACTACAAAGGGAACTTCCTCTCAGGGAAGTAACAACAAAGATTTAGTTATTTGCCACAATATTGTACATGCTGAGCAGGCCAATATATGAAAAATGTCTTAGAGCTGAACATTTCCAGGGAGTTTCACTGTGACTGTGTCAGTGGCAGTAGAGTAAAGCCAGGGCAGAGACCTCAGTCTTAAAAATCCTTCTAAATGTTCTTGCATGGTCAAGTCCCACTGGCAATTATGCCAACAGTTACCAATGACGTTGCAAAGAAACTTGATCCAGGAATAAAAAAACCCCAACACTCTTGCATTTCAAAATATGGCAGGCCTTGAATTGAACAAAACAGAAGCTGGGAAAGAATGCTCGCTCACCCGATGGCCATGCTGTGAAGGACTTTGGTGTCCTCATGTCTGTGAGGGCTTTTACCTTCAGTGATGATTTGAATCCCTGGAAAGACATACCTGTGACTGAAGTGATCCGAGACATAAATCTGACAGGACAAAATATGGCATGCAGTATAACCCTCAATACCCTCTACATAAATTAGAAACTGTCTGAGCCCATTGAGTTTAAAGCACTTCCCACACATTTTCAGCTCTTGCTACATATGAACCACAGCAAATACTGAGTATGGAGGTTTTCTGTACTCACCACCTGCTTCTTCCTAAGTGGTCACCTGAAATTGTAACAGCATCAAAAGCATCCTAAATGCATCGCCACACTATGCCAGAAGGCTAACCAAAAAAATCAGCTTTTCATCCTGCCTCAATCTGGGAAGAAGACAGTGCGAACTGTAAGGAGGATGCCCAATGTAGTGAGAAGTCTGATCAGTGTGTCAAGCAGGGTTTGATGTTAACAAGATCCTTCACCACACAAAACGCAGCCTCACTTTTCTGGACATTTAACCGAAAAAGCTGCACAAACGTGTAAGTGTCTGATCTGCAAGACCTAGCACTTCTGTAATTTTCCAGTGACATAAAACCAGTTAGTACCAGCTGAAATACATTAACAGCTTCAGTAATTAGTAGGCATAGCAATTTCTTGTCACTTCTACGGGCCATATCCTCAGCTGGCGTAAATCAATGACACTCCGGGCACTGGAACTGTATTACTTTACTCATCTTGAAATAGTTATGCATACTAATTACTGCCTTACCCATTACTGCTCTTGTCAATTCAGACGCCTGATTTACACCAGGTGAGTTTGTTCCATATATTTAGAAGTTTCTGCACATTCCTTCAAGAATCTGTAGTGTCAAATAAACTTTCCAAATAAGCCAGGCACATGCTTTCCATTATCTATCAAATCAATGTTCAATGAAGTGACACCGTTGCACATAAATCATGACTGCAATTATTAAATCAAACTGAGTTTGTATTGTGTTTCTTCTACTGTTGGGTAGAATTAACCACGGGAGAACAGGGGAACAGGCACATCAGGATTGCTGGGATGGAAGAAGGAGTTAAAAGCCCCGCCCAAGCTCTCACAACCTTTGGAGCATGCAGCTGATAATGCGAAACAGAACATAATGCCCCGGAGGAGATACATCTGGAGGTCAGCTCAGTCAGATACTGTGGAATTGTTCCAACAAAGCAATCAAATATCTAGCAAAACCTATTAAAAAAAAAAAAATCACGTCTTTGGTATATAGATATCCAGCCTGAGCTGGACGAGGGTAGAGAAGTCTGATTTCATTTTCATACCCCTGTCAGGCAACCTAAGAGCTGAGTTTTCTCTCCACAAACACAAAGTGAGGTTTTTAACTGCAGCTTATTAAGGCTCAGTTTGTCTAACCCAAGCATAATAAATTCATGTGTCAAGATCGAAGTTGATTGTTCATCAGAGAAAAATGAGACAAGATAATCCACTTTGCTGCAAACGTAATGCTTTAGGAATGTTACAAACTACTGCAAATGTTTAACTCCCCGTGCCTCATGGGTGGTTATATAACAAAACACCCATTCAGGGGCTGATTCTTATCTCTCGCTTGCATAAGGCCATGTCTAGACAAGGATTTGAAGGTGTGTTGTTTGAAAGTGTTCACAGAGTGGTCTAGTTGGCAGATCAGGAAGCCTCCCCCTTCCTCCCCCACCCCGCTTCCCCAACTTTCATGCATGTGGAATGGGTGAAGTGTGGGTCCGCCTCCCTCGATTTTTGGCTCAAATAATTTAGCAGCTGAGGGTGGTGATTTGTCCACCCTGGAGTCAGAATGTGACTTCAGAGGGTTGAGGGAGCAAAGGGTCATCTCCCTGCCCATGTCTAAACTAGAGCTTTCAAAGGGTCTAAGGACTTGCATGTCTAGGCCTTTTCAGCATTATTTCCATACATCCACCTGCATGCCACACAGATGACATACATAGGTATCCCACATAAGTTTGGATGGTACTTTGCCTTTGTGAGCCAGTACTAGAGATGAAGGATGACTTTCCAGTGACAGTCAGCCCTTTGACAGCATCTCCTTTACAGGAAAATGCTTCCAGTGCTGATTTCCTCTTCCATTGTACCTACCCAGGTATAATATTTTGTTTCCTTATTACCCCATTTCCAATGAACTTGACTCAGCCATCCACTCCTACTCCACGTACACCTCATGTTGTTTGGAGAAGTATTCAGTGGAAAAGCAGGAAAATTTACACAAAGGTCTCTATAACATATGAACTAGGCGGCTAAGAATCCATCCCACTCAATTTCTTTTAACACATTGCATTGAATTTACGGTCTATGGTTCCTCCATCTCTTATTTTCCCCCTTTTATATCAGCAGCAGCAGCATATGGCAATGGTGAGAATCCTTACAGAGACGTGCCCACCACGTGCTCATCTGTGGCTTGCTCCATGCAATTTTATTACTCTCACAAGCAAGTTCTAAGAGCAGCAACATTTTTAACACTCACTTTTTGTATGTTTTCCCTTCTCTTTGTTTTTTTATTTTTATCTTAAGCACACCTAAGTATTTCAAATTCACTTTTGTATACTATTTTATTTTTACTTTAAGTTTCAAGTGTACCTCAGAGGATTAATGAAAAATAACTATTTTATTTATAGCTAATACTTTACTATAGTTTTAAAACTTATAAAGACACATTTCTAGTAGATGAAGGTAAAAAACCGTGCCTGTGTAAATGTACAATTTTTATAATGACAGTTAATGAATTGTGTTTTGACATTTATAAAACAAGAAATAGGGGGGGAAAAAAAGAACTGGGTAAAGTTTAAACCACATTCAGAGGGAAATCAGGTAAGAGATCAAACTGCTGATGAGAAATATGAGAAATCCTGCCCTGCTGAAATACATGGGAAGGTAATTATTTTCCAAGGGCCAGGAATTTGCCCTTTGTTTTTTAATAAATGAAATGCATACAGATACATAGATACACATGCATACATATTTGGTTTTCTTCTGTAATAAAGTAAGAATGGCCAGGCCAGTCGTGATAGTTCTCTTTGTAATGGAGTTTTCTATATGCACACACTTTAAACCTGGTTTAATACCAATGGTTTACAATGTCATTAGGAAGACTGAGATGATGAGGTAACTTTTAAGAAATGTGGTCTGTTGCCATATCTGGAACATATCAGCTCCCGGTAGAAATATATTTTTAATAAAGAGAAGTGCTTTAGAGGTTTCTCTCCTGATCTAGGCCTGAGTTCAGCAAGCTAAGTTCAATCACACAGCTGACTTCTAGCCTTCCAGTACACAATAGGGTTTTAATGTTTAAAGTTAGGTGCAATGTTTAAAGTTAGGTTAAAGTTTGAGTATGGTACTGAATAGGAGCCAGAGCGAAAACATCTTTCATTTAAGATGAAAATTCCTGCTTTAAATTTTCTTCCTTGAACTCTGGCTCCAATTTGTGAATGCAGTGGTGATGTTCAGGTTTCTGTGTGGAGCCCAGCACGAATGTCAGCAGTTCTGCTTCACTGCCGAGTATCAATAGTGCTCAGAGATCAGAGCTCAGAGGCAGCACTTAGGAGGGGCAACCTTGTCAGTCAGCACTTGACTGCTTTGCTCTGTCCTTGACCAGCCCATGCAATTCACATCGCCCTCAAGGTAAGATGAGTGGGTGGATCATGGAAGTGTACAAACAGCCTTCAGGATAATAATTCAACTCCTCTCCTTTTACCTTGAAGCAGTATATTTCCACACACAATCAAGGTGCATAAGACAATATTCAATTTAAAGAGGTGTTCAGACTAGGACGGGTTGTATTTAAGAAGCAGAGAGCAGTATGCCTTTTATAAATAATGCAGTGGCTTGCGGTTATAAGACAAGCCCTGGATTTACAGACAAATGATGCAGAATTCCTGGCCTGTCCGCAGGCTACGGTGAGTGAAAGCTCACAACGTGACCGAGCAGATGAAGAGATAGGTACCACTGCTGAGCCTGTGCCCTCCCTGTGTACAGGGGCTGCTTCTGGCCTTGCCAGGGTGGTGTTAGATTGGGAATGGGCTGCAGCAGAGCCTCTTCTGCCCTTGCATTAGTGGGTGGAAAGAGTTGGCTCTTGTGTGCCAGAAATGAGGCAGGGACCCTGCCTCCCTGGTAAGGAATCTGTCTTCGAGCCATGATACAGCCCTTCCTCTGAATTGGAATTTCAGACTTTCTGATCTTCAGCACAAGGAAAGTCAGCAGATAACCAATATACACTAGGAACCTCTACATTAAAGATTTCTCAACTGTGTCTCTCTAACTTATGGAAATACTTAAAAAAAAAATACCACCACTTGTCACAACTTTTGTGTTCCCCTTTCAATTGCATAGCTAACAAACATTTAAAAGTTGCTTGTTAAAAGTGAGTAACTGCTTCAGTGTAGTGTAACGCTCTACAAACAGATCACCTCAAATCTGATTGTGCCTGTCACAGTTACCAGTTATGCTGCTCATCTCATACTGGCCATGTGTCTTCAGTGACCATGTCCCTGAGCTGTCTATTGACATGTCGACAGATAGGACAGAAGGAAAATATGAAGAAAAAAAATCCTACAGCAAATAACAACTCGGTCCATTATGTAACTGCTAAAAGATTTATAAGAGAGGTTTAATGTGCTTTTTTAAAAAAATAATAATATTAAAGAACTCATGTGTAATTAAATGTGTTATGGAAACCATACTGTTTGCTAGAGCTATTGACTTCACTGTTCTCATTCTCCCAAACTTAATATAAAATTAATTATTAATTTTCAAGCCAGTAACTTTTTCACCAATGCAAATGCTGGTTGTTTAGGTCTGAGTCAGTGAGATATTAACACCACAGTGACATAGGTTTATATTGTCATGAAGTCATTCAGCTCAAAATGTGACTCCTTTTTAATAAAATTGCCTGTATTTTTGAGCTCCATCACAGCCGAGGCTGAATGCTCAAAAGCTTTTTACCAGTTTCACAGTCAATATAAGTTGTCTGTTCTCATTACACTTACTTGTCTTAGCAAACTGTGGGCCCAAATCCTCAGCAGGCACAACCAGAGCCCACAGAGCTGCACAACTTGGATCTGTGGTGGATGTAGCCCCTTCCTGTAGATCTCCTCCTTGAGTAAACTGTTGTGTATTGAGAATACTAGGCATAATCCAAGTTACTCTGGGGACTAGAACTCACACGAGGTTTATCTAGTATTAACAGTTATTTGACCTTTCTTGGCAGAGCAAGAAGAAAATGCTCTTTTGCATACTCTTATGCAAACCTCTTAAATATTAAATGAGCTGTGCACAGAACTTTCCTTGTGTGAAGGACCAATAATACTTCGGACCTCACTTGAAATCTGGGTCACTTTGACCTTGTGTAAATGAAATCTTGCATTTCACCAATTTTTCACATGCTTGTTCCGTCTTGAGCGAAACCTCAGAATCAAATAAACACCAGCTTCAATGTAGAGGATGATTAACTTAAGGAGTTCTTGGCTTCTTCTTCAAGAAGGTTAACATGACCTTGAATGGCAGGAGAATGTTACGGATTTGTATTGTTGAATCTTATGCGGACTGTTGTTATAAGAAGTTCACGTACAAACTTTATTTTTAAGCCCTAACAAAGAGAGGTTTCTCTCCCACTGCTTTCTTGAGATTATTAGCCCATCTGCAAACTGAAAAGAATCAGTCAGTTGGCTCTTTTCTACCATACTGGTACTCAGCCAAATTCATGCACGTATTTCCCATTTGCTTCAGTAAGAGTTTTGTCAATGGCAGTGCCATAAATTCTACCTCCACCTTCTCTCTAATTGGCACCAACATCAAATGCTAAAGGATGTCCTTGGAAAATCAAGAAACCAGGAAGGGAAAATACACAGCTATATCCAGTTCTCTGCTATACATATAGCTGTCTATTAATTTCTTTGAGCCTATTCCACATCACAGCTCTGTTCTTTCCTTTTTAAAGTCATCAGTAAAAATCACGTTAACATGAATGGGGCAAAATTAGGCATATAAGTGAAAGTGAAGTCAAAGCTTGTCTGAAGAATTCCAACTTAGGACTTACAGCTTGACACAGTGGTCACTGAAGCATTTCTAAAGGTCATTGTCTGATATGATCTTTTCATAATTGTTAGTGAAATGAAGGCATCTTTATTCTGCTCTGCTTACTAGCAATGCTTATGTAAAACGTGGATTATTCACAGTTCCTTTCCTTTTGAAAATGGGCATTTTTAATTTTCTTAAGGGAGAAATAAGGCGCACCCAGTGTGAATCAAACTGAAAACAATTGGTTGAGGTTTATGTGCCAGCCAAACAGTGCCACTTGTACTTTCCAGTTGTAATTTGTATGGAAAGTCTGTTTTGAACAGCAGTGCCATCAGTTTAGGGAAAAAAAAATCCCAGAAGTTAAATCCTATTGATAATGAGAGAGTAGGAATGATTCCAAATCATGGTAATGCCCTTAATTTTGTGTCAATAGCCATTCTAGTCATAGGTACATACTTGTAGCTCTTCCTTGAGGAAAGACATTCTGTTGTGGTGCTGGGAAAAGATGCTCCTTGATACAGCTGCATGTAAGTTGAATGTCCTTTCAGTTGAAAAGTGGAAAAACAGTCAGATTTTTTCAATCCACGCCTATTTAGCTTCTGATAAGCACCTTCTTCACATTTTTTTCTAACCTCATTTGTGCACTGCTGAATTCCTCATTAGAGTGAAAACGAAAATACACTTTCTTAAGCTGACTTTACGAAAACCATCTTCTTAACCTGGATATATAAGAATGTTTTACACAGTTGATAGTCTGCCAAAATTGTTATGTATCTTGCTGTTGAATGTATTTATGTAATTATAGTATTGATGTGCACTGGCTATAGCTGAGAACCCCACTGTGCACTAAAAATCTATCTAAGGTGGTCAAAGTCCTCTGTTAGAATCTGTTATGGAGTGTAAAAACTTCTAAGAAGAAAAATCCTTATACTATGGAGAAAAAGCAAGAAGTAGAAAATATAAAAATTGAATAAAGTGTTAGAAGGAAAAGAGGACAATGAATCTATCTGGTCTGTGGGAAAGCTGGGAGGAGAAATAAAACCTCGCAGTTTGTTTATGCAGAATGACTAAGTTTCAAGCCAGTGAATAGATTCAGTGAAGTCAACAACACAACTCATATCCTCACAGTAAAGCATTTACATAAGTCCATTGCAGGACTGATTAATCTTGCACGTTTCAGGAGGTGTTCTAGTGCTCTCAAGATGAATCGTCTGAAACTAAAACAGATGGGTAGATAAATCAGAGGTAAAGATCTAGGTGCTATTTTGTGTGTCTCATGATAATTTACATGTAATCAAGCTGACTTTTCAAGTTGAAGTTATTCAAATGTTCATACAAATATTCCATGTAAAAAAAATGCATTTACAGTTTCTGTGTGGGTACCTGATAAGAGGGTATTTGATTAAAATGAGCTTGTTGACAGGGAGGATTCTACCAGAGTCACTGTCTGAAAGGTGATTGTTTATTTCTACTTGCAGATGTGTTTTATCAGGTCAGTTCTCAGGAGAAAAGTAACAGTTTTCAGAAGCAGATTCATTGCTTTCAACAATTTTTTAAAAATTCTTAAGAGAATAAACATATTGGATCTGAAAGCACGTTAGCATGACTGCAAGTTTGAACAGCTTTAGGAAATTTTACCCATGTTAGCATTCTCATCTCACTACTGCAAGCCTAGTTTCTTCTTGGCCAAAAATGAAAGGAATTTGGACACTTTGATTTGAAACCTGCAATTGTGTGTGTTGGAAGAAGCAGGTCATGATTTCTACGTGCAATTGGAAGGACTAACTTTTCTGTAACCAATATTCATTTCATTTGCCTGCAAACAGTATAAAGATGAACCATTTATGAACATTCCTTCATTGAAGGAATTGCTAGCAGGTTTCAGCTTGAAAATGAGAGTTTTGTTATTGTGGGTTTTTTTAAGATAGTGTGTGTTCTGATAGGATTCTGGACCATTAAAGAGCGTGGACCTTTTAGGAGAGTAATCCACATAGTTAAGCCAGTTAGCAGCTGTTTGGTTTTTGTGATTTTTTTCACAGCCGATAGCTGAGGCAGAAAAACTGTCTCCATCTTTTTTTGTCTTCCATCAGATTGATGGAATAAGGCTCTGTACATGCACGTGCTCACAGGTGGCTGCCTGGGGATGCTTCTGTTGGCTTTCCTGAAGTGAAATATCAAAGGTATGAGTGGATGTGGGATTGGGCCCTAAAGGATTCTGGGAACTCGCATTTGAATGAAAAATAATATATCTTATACAACTCTTTTCTCCGAAGTACCTCATTTTTTCTAGCTCTAAGACGTCCCCTCCAGCTGCTTTAACACCCTCACTTTTGGTTATTAGGAAGACTGGAATCCAGAATTACACAGCTGAGCACACAACAACTTTTTTCCAGAAGTAAGCAGGGGTTTGTTTAAAAGGAACAGAAGAAGAAGCAGAGATGGGGCATTAACGAATGGCACAATGGGCCACTGATACTGCCCTGCAGAAACAAAGGGCTCTCTGCAAGAATTCCCTCCTTTACCATGTGGTAGACCTTCTGACCTGGGATCACAATGGCTCACAGACAGAAACAAGAGAGGAAGCAAGAAATCTCGTCATTTCTTTTCCCTGTGGGATAAACAACATTTTATTCTACCTTTAACCCTGGCGGGAGACACTGCCACTTAGCAAGCAAATCTATATTAAGTGCATTTGCTGGAATTATTTACAGCATCATGTGTTCCAGAAAATGACACTAATAATATATTGCTGAATTCAGAAAATGGAATTTGACATGAATATAGCCTTCTGAGTAGTAAAAAGCATCTTTCCTTAATCAGCATCCCTTATTAAGGAATTCCCTGTTTTCCTGTCCCCAAAGAGAAGGAAAATACCATTGTTCTCCCACAATATCCTTTTTTGACTCACAGACAAGCTACTTTTGGCACTCCGGCTTTAACCGTACATGACTCTACAGAAAGCAAGAACAATTCTCCTGCATCTTCACAATATATTTCTGAGAAAAGCAAAACCTCCACTCCATTGTTCAGAGATCAGTTTGCCTGCAGAAATAAGGATTCATATGCACAGCTTTCACAAATGGAGAACACTCTGCAGGTGTTTACTTCTCGTATCAAATAATATTACTTTGTTAAGCTGTGAAAATGGAGATTGTCACATCAAAAATGTGGGGGTCTTTTTCAGAGTATTCTCAGAATTAATGTCTTCTGGTTGCTTCTTCCTGCAGTTTCCAGATATGCCTGTATAACTTAACTTTCAGGTAATCTGTCAGGAGTTTATTCAGGAAATAGAGATGTCCTGCTGGCCAAATCTGTTTTCGTAATGGTAACCCTGCAGGTTGTATGCTACTAGCACAGTTTTTATGCCAAGAAGTTCCTGCATTAAATGGGGGAGGTTAAAAGTCAGTCCTGCCTTGCAGCTGCTTTTAGTGAGCTTTGGCAAAGGTTCACCAGTCTGTCCATAAATGTACGGTGTCATTGCTATATAGGAACATTAATCAATGTTATCTGCCGCAGAACTGTCTTGCGTTGTGATTTTGACAGGAACTGCAGACGGGATCACATGTTCCCATTATTTCTCATATTTTTAGTAAAGCAGCTGTAAACATTACTTTAGGCTTATTTCAAGAGTTAATTTCAACAGTGAGCATTCTTTCAGCAGAGGGTAAGAAAATGACCCTGATTATACTTGCTCTCCAGAAACTCCTTTTATGAATAGTACAAGGTGATACCAATTATCTCTCTCTGTTTTGGAAGGTTTGGATTTTTTTGTTATTTAAATAATGTCCAGCTGCAGTAAGATTTTCTTAAAATATACAGTTACAAGGAGATAAAATATACAACAGTGTATGCTTTTTGTGTATGGTAGTTTTATAGAAGACTCTCTGCTTTCCCACTGCAAAATGGAGATAACACAAGATAAACATTAGATTTTTTTATAAAGAAAGAAAGTCACTGGTGATTTTCAGGTCTATGCTTTTAATGCATGACAAATACTCTTTCTATCTACTGTCTCACTTAAATGCTTGGACGTACCTCAGGAAAACTCCAGTTACCCTCATGGGTATATAGGAACCCAGAGGTCTTGATACAGATAGCTTGAACAGCACCACACTGATGCCTAAAGCAGCCAGGTGAAGTCACCCACCCAGCTGTCACTTTTTGAGAGTGAGAGGAAGGGGAAAGGTTTCATCAGGAGCTATATTCCCTCATGTTTCTAAGAAAGCTATAGTAGAATGCCATGTTCAGCAGGTGGCAGTGATATAGTGTGAGTAAAAATGGACACAGTTTTCAGAATATGAGGAGCTGAAGTCTTGTGTCCATTGGAGGACGTATGGTTGCTGAGATACAGAAATGATAAAGGACATCGTAATATGTAGATGGAGAAATTAGACAATCTGCTTATGTCTTTAAAGCAGAGACATAATTTTGTGACATGATCTGAACACTCAGATTCCAAAAAAGCCATTTTTCTCCTTTCGTGGTCTAAGTGATCAAATATAATACTGTTTTGAAGCTTAGCATGTTTCATAGCACTTGTGTGCTCGGCATATGTATGTAGAACTTACGTATTTCTTTCCAACCATTAAAAAAACCCAAGACTTTCAACACCTCTTCTATTATTCTTATTATTATTGATTTAATCTTGTCATGTTATAAACCAGTTCTTCAGTAATGTTGGTCATGTACAAATTGATAGTCCCTGACACGAGTGACTTATATTTTAATTGGATGGTGCTTGTCTTGTGAAAAAAAAAATATTTCTGCTCCAACATCACCATCCTTCTTTTAGCTCACCAGTAACATCCTACTAAGACATGCCAAGATGATTTTCAAATAGTGCTGAATCAGCCATTCCTCTTCAGCAGCCATTCTTGCAGCAGAACCAACCTGCGCGATGCCAGCAGCCTGTGTTTATTCCCCCAGGATTTGAAAGAAGGTCGCACAGGTTAGGGCAAGGCCTACTGCCTCTTTACACAAGGTGGAAAAAACCAGAACCACATCCAACAACAAAATAAGAGCAGAGAAATCCAATCAAGGAAGAGTTAAGACATGGGAGACATGACTGCCGCTAGTGCTCACTGAAACTTCTGCTTGAAGGGGGAAAAATTATGTGTTAGGTTCAGCTTGTACCTTAATCCAGTGAAAACTGTATTTAGCCTGTATGGATGCAGAAAGGAGAGGTTCTTGTGTTCTGGAAACCTTTGATAAAGAAACTTATGCCCTTGAAAATAAAAAGGAACCTGAGTCTGTGTCCTTCAATATCGACCTCTTTCCATTGCAGATGACAGCCAGGCCTCCTTGTTTTGTGTTCTGTAACAGAACTCAATTACATGTAAGGAAAATAGATCTGTTTTCAAAATTAAATGTATTACCTGTAATAAGAAGCTTTCTGTTCTTTGAGAAGAGAAAGATAATAGATTCTTCTAATGTCCTGTCCCTTGTTGAGGCCACAGTCTAGTAGTGCTGTCTGGTTGGGGCAGAACAAAAGGTTAAGCCTTCCTCAGTGTCTCTCTGTTCTTGAGTAGAGACCAAAAATTGGTGCTGCTTTTGGATGAAAATGTTGCAAATGAGGTTTTGCCAGAGAATAGATCTTAACTTAAGCCTAATCTCTAGAACCGAGGATCTGCTGCCCTGTTTTGCCTCCTCATAACCTGTTTTACAATTTTATAACAGGAATTTAATTTTGAAAGGTTTTTCTGGCCACATTGTCATACTGTTTGTTCCTAATTCATTGTACTATTTATTCCTAATTTGCTTCATCAGTCTTGCTATGAATCAGGAACTACCATTGCATCAATCTTTGTGGTCCTAATTATAAAGACAGGACTGTGATTAGATATTTCTCCCTATGATATGTATAATGCTGTATTAAGCATCTCAGAGAAATATGTTAATCTTACCTGGTTGAAACAATGGTTCAGCCACCTTGTTATCAATGCAACTTTGCTATATTTTTAAATAAAAAACAAAGAGAGTTGATCTTAGCAGTGTTTTTGTTAGCCCTACAACAATGACGTTAATTTGAAGCTGATTATCAACTTTTATTGCCTTAACAAAAGCTGAAATTTGCTGACCAAAAAAGGGTGTGTTTTTACCTGTAGGGCTGGCCTGGTCAAGAAAATAAATAAATGGAAAGATGGATCTAGTGCAAACATTTATCATGTCCTCAGATGACGCCTTGACTCTTCCTATACCAAAAGTTTCCTAACCTTCATATATACCAGTATTTAGCAAATTAAATATTTAATCTTTCAATTGTGGAAGAACATGGGGCATAGCAAGTACAACTCATTCCACTCATACTTGCTGAAAGTTATCTGCTGCAAAGGATTAGCTGCTGTATTCAACAATAACGAAGCTCTTGTTTTCAAATAAAGAGGTTAATTGGCTTTGTACAAAATATGCTTATATAGCATGTATGACTAATATTGGTTTTGTGAAGGCTTATTGCAAAGGAATCAAAAATTGTCTTTTATTACCATTTTTACAATAATCTGTCCTTGACCAAGAATTATACTTAAAGAGTCCATGCTAGCATGTCATTACAACTGCTTAACTAGTCATTGGCAACCTCAGTGGTTCTGTTGTTACACTCCAGTTTTGTTTCCAGGTATAGGCCTTTGAGTTGCTTCTTCCTTTTCTGTTTGGTTGGTCGGTCAGTTGGTTTTTCTTGGTCATTAGTGTCACGGCAGTACTGATGATCTTCCACTTGCTTAGACTGTGAGCACAACAGATTATGAACAGGGTTCTAATTTTAATTGATATAAAAAAGTTTTTGCATCAGTTTAAGAAAGATGTGTGTGTCTCATTATGTACCCATGTAAAATCAAAATAGAGACACACATTATATATCTGCTTACCAACTGAGAAACATGCACTTGAAACTTCTATTTAATATTTCATGTGTACACATACATGATATGATCCTTTTGGCAATGACTTTAATGGTTTTGACACTGAGATGGTAGTCTCTGCCTATATATGTTATCTTTCTACTATGTCTCTCTGCAGGCACATAAAAGCTTGGCTTGACAGAGTTGGCTGGAACTATTCTATATTTGATGAAAAATCATCCTAGAATTTGTCCATAGCAATAAAATTAAATATGTTTACAAAAATACATCTCTATCATGCAAATTTTATCAGCAGTCATGGATCTTTCTGATTCTAAGTACTCTGTTCCCACTGTTGGTAACTCAAGAGTTTTGAGAAATCCTAGTCTAAAGAAATTTTTCTTGACTCTCTGATTCCTCTGTTTTTGTTCCTAATTTCATCTTAATTGTGGTGGGTTTTAGGTTTCCCTAATTAATGTACTATTATGTCTCACCCTACTACTTTGCTAGATTATGTCTTGGATGAATTCTTAGTGAGTAGCTTAGTGATACTTTTTTATTTTATTGTTTTTAATTCATTTCAAATAATGTTAGGTTGCTGATGGTAAATAATGTATATTTTCTTAAGTTTGTCTGCAGTGCCATATGATGAATAGTAATGAAGTGTTAATTTTATTTTCTCTATACATAACTGTATTACTGGAAAAATCTCAAAAAAGAAAAGTAAAACCTCATTTGGACAGTTGAAGAATGAGCAACATCAGAGTTCTTCAAGCATTAGATTTGTCACTGGTGATAACTATCCCTTTCTTTCATAGACTACAAAACTTTCAGGGCAACCTCCACACATATCATATAAAAGTCACAGGCATTGTGAAATTTTAACATTGGCAAACAATGGGCCAGATCCTCAGTATATGGAGATTTCTCGCAGCTCCATCTGTGCTAATGAAGCTTTACAGCTCACAGCAGCCTCAGGTCTGGCCCATTGCTTCCAGGGTGATGATATTTCACAGTTAGTAGATTTTATAGAATTAGCTATTCTAATTTTAGCTTCTTGTGTACCTAAATCCATCCCTCCAACAAATAAAAGAGGAAGGAAAGAAGACATTAAAAATGTTTAAGTAGTGAGTGCTGCAGAGTAGGCAATAATGTTTAATAGTCACTATTTCTGCTGGTTCCATCCCAGGTTAGTAGGGAAGCATGGATACACATGTTGTTGGAAACGTCTATATGACCTGCTTGCTCTCTGACTTTCTGCGTGGCTGTGTTTAAAGGGTAACTCAGACTGTATAGACTGAGAGGGCAGCCAAAACCATTTTCTTCAGCCACTCACAGTGTGGACATGGTTTAAGGATGCGTGTGTGGATCTGGCTTAAGCACCCTTCTGGCAAAACTCCAGTGAGGTAGATGTCTCTCCTCTGTTTACCTAGTCAGGATCTGTGTTGGCTGGTTAAAGTCCAAGATTTGTCTCTCATGTAAGGCCAGAATTATTTTTATAGCATGAATTTCCTTTTAAAACCATCTTGGAAAAAAGTAAGAACTAGATCCAAGTTTTTCCTCTAAGCGTATCCTGTCAACAAAGACCCTGGAGTTCAATGGTATAAGGACTGAGGGACACTAGGTCAATAAAAAATATATTAGCAAGCAACTTAACCAGCTTAGCTGATCCTTTAAAAAAATTCTTTGTACTTAGTAAGAAGCACATTATTTCTAAATAAATTAGAACCAGAACACAAAGGGATATTTACTGCTACATAAAAGGAGAAAATGAACTGAAAGGGCAATACACTGTACTAAGACTATTTGAATATATGCATTTTTAATGACAGTTCTAAACCAGCAACTGTTCAATTAAATACAATCTGTCATGGTGGGGAGAGAAGGAGGCAATCATGCTAAAGAAAGACATTTCATGACGAATGGTAACTTATCACTGACTTAAAACGTGTGTGTGTGGTGTTTAAATAACATTAGACAATTACAGAAATTTAAAAATTATGAGCTTGTAAGTGGATTTTCTTTCTATTATTCGTTCCTTTTAGGCTTTTTCTGCAGTGCAGAACACACATTTTCCTTTATTTGCCCTTTCAGTTCTTGGAGAATATTTGTCTTTGCGGAAGTTAAGCAATAAAGTTATGTTTGCTTACAGTTCACCAGTAATTCCAGCTGAGAGCAACTCCTGTGCTATTCAGATATTTAGGGCCTAACAGTTTTTCACCTGTTCAAAACTCCATCTGCACTGCACGTTTGTGCAGCATTACACTGCATAGGGCAGTACATTTCCTTCACACCCTGTGGTCAGTTAGTACTCACTGCATAAACAGTGCTGTTCACATGAAGAAGCCATAGGCGTTTCATAAAGGCATTGCAATCTAAAAAACCACCAAGTTTAAAGAAGAAAAGATAGCAAGGACTGTAGGGGTAAAAATAAAAGACCATGATGTTCCTAAGAGCTAAGGGCATCATGTACCTCAAGGAGGATTATATTATAGGTGCCAGAAGTTAAAAATAATTGGCATTCAATAGAAAATGGAAGCAGGGAATAGAAACCTTTTTTGGGGCATATTCTTATAAGTACACAACAGTAAAACCCCATTATACCTACTTACCATTTTTCTGCAATTTGGAATGTGTCTATCATTAGCAAAACCAGCCAGCTTAATCACATTAGACCAAAGCTTTTGGGGGACATTTAAGTCTTCATATCTCTCAAGTGTCCTGATTTAATTGGGACATCCTGAACTTTCACAGTAAATCAGAATTCCAGCTGTCCTTGAACCAGCAGGCAAATTCTCACTTTACCTTATTCTCCCACTATGCTGGCACTTTCCAGAGGGTAAACAGAGGTCTGATAAGACATGGACACAGAAATGTCAGATGTCACTCTATTTAAATACAAAGGCATTTTAAGGTTGGTTACTTGGGCAGAACTGCTTGTGCATATAAATTGCCAGTTCCAGTGGATTAAAAGCAAGAAAAATACTGTTTGAATTAATATATATGCAATTCAATTACACTTTCACTTTAAAATCACTCTAGGAGCTTCTGTTTTCCATGCTTTGTGCTTGGAAACAATGCTGATTTAACATGCCAAGTCCATTTACTTCTTGTCTAATTTCAATGATTATTTGTATGAAACTTACTGAGAATTTTTGATTGACTTTTTTTTTCATTAGAAAGTGCCTAGTCATAGAAATTTGTGCCAAGAAGTATCTGTTTCAATGACAGCTTATTCAGGAAACATTTCTCAGTTTATGGTGGGGAAGAACATTTGGTCAAGAGTAGAAATAGAGCCTAGAGTATCCAAAAGCACACCAGAATGTGAAACCTTACCACTCCAAGCATTCCATTCTAAGGTTTCTTATATTTAAAAGAGGGCTTTCATGGTACTGGCAGTTTTGAGGTGTTCCTGCAATTTTTCTGTGGACTATCATTGGAATATAGCCTTAAAATACACACACACATATAAAACTTTATTTTTAGGAAGAGTAATCCATTTTACATGCAGCTTCTGAAAATTTTAACTGTGAGATTGACTTGTGTGTTCTATGGGAGCCCCTGTGGCTGAGTACTGTCACCTTTTAACCATGTGCCTCTTGGCAAAAAGCACTTACAAACCTGTAGCATGGAAATTCAACTTCAGTACAACACAAGCAGGAGAAGATGTGAAATACAAAGTGGAGTAGCAACAAATAACAACAAATAAATACAGATATTTAGTGTGGAAACCTAGCCAAGGGAGTTCATCCACTGTTAATACAATGAAGATTCTTCCTCCATGAATGTTTCTTGTGACTGATCATATTTCTCTTAAGTTACACCACATGTGGTTGTTTTTCAGCTGCACCAAGGATCACAGCAGCTTTACTTCTTGCTCTGTGTAAGTAGGAAGAGCTAGAGAAGCTGCTGTGAGAGGTGAATCATGTCCCAGACATTTGGGAAGTGCCTACCCAGTTCAGTTTCACTGCAGTATTTGTGCAGCCTCTCAGAGCCTGGCGTTGTTTCCAGGCTGCAGAGCTGTCACCCGGGAGCAGTTGCTTCTTTCCCTCTAACTTCAGCACTATAAACATGCACATGTCCAGGAGAGTTGGGGTTGCTGCCTACAGGGGGTTGTGCCTCTTTGCAGCCACCTGCAGAGCAGGATGAGGTGCCAGCACGGTCACTGACCGCAGAGGAGGGAGCCTGCCCTGTCCTGTCAAACTTCCAGCCACGAGGTCCAGTGCACTCCAAGGATGGGACAGGAGGAACAGGGCAGGGAGGAAGGGGGACACGTTTTTCTAGTCAAACCCATTAGCGCAGTGGTTTTATTTGTACTATAGAATCCTTGAAAGCAGCTTTTTGACAGCCTCAAGTGAGAATTTACTGCATATCTAGGGGTGATTATGCTGCTGAGGATGCTGATCCCATAGCGAAAGCAACGGTCGGGACTCTAAATTCCCACCCTGTACATGTTGGTCTTGTTTGTAAGGTGCTAGAACTCAGTTTAAAATATACAGTTTCTGCCTCTCAGGAAATAATTCTTCAGTGGATAAATTATTAAAGCACCTCAGTTTAGGTGGAGATTTAGGAGGCCTTCTCTAGGCAATGAAGATTCTGCTCTTGATCTGTCTGTGCTCCATCTGTGGAATTGCATTCTCCTGTTTTCTCAAGTCTACTCTTCTTCTGCCACTTTTACTCCATGGTTAAATGCTTCTACTTGGCTGTTTAACTTCCCTCATAAAACACTTTAAATTTTTTAGTTCAGGATGTAAGGTTATAGAATTCATGAGTTTTTTTATCTTCAGTGACCAACCAGGCGAGTAATATTTGTTGTAGGTTATATTGCGTTTTCTTTGCTTATTATTCTTTTTGTATTAAATATTCAATGTAATGATACATTTTACTAATTAGCTTAAAGGTACCACAGGTACTAACTATGTTACATGTGTTATTGATGTCTCACTGCATGATCTAAAAGTAGAAATCTGCATCTTTCCTGATGTCCTTCACAGCTTTATGTATTGCTCCAAAGTTTGAGCCCAAATCAGTCATTCTTTTTTTAACTTAAATAATAGTATTTATTTGTCTTGTCTGTTAGGATCTAGATAAATTGATTCTCTCTGTCTTTTGCCCTTTTAGCTTTCCCACTTTATTTTTCAGAGTTTTTAAGATAAGTTGTACAAGAAATCCTAGTAGCATCACTGGTAATTGATATATTAGATCATGTTCTCCTTAGCTTTAGGAAAGCATTGACTATAAGGTTGCATTTTCACTGGGAAGTAAAAGAAAAAACACAGAACTACCACAATATAAAAAGCTTAGTTTTTCAGTGGAATCCCATTTTCTTAGATTTCAGTAGCTGGCCATGGTATTTCTGAACTCTTCAAGATAACATGGCACATCCCTCACCATATAGGTAATATTGTATGGCTCCACTTGGAGAGAAGATTGTGCCACCTGGCTCTCAATTATACAAACTGTGGTCTATATTCACACTGAAAGTCAGAAGAATAGAAGTTAAGGATGTCTACTTTATGTGTAAATGTTGAACTTACTGTTGAATTTAGATTTTTGATTCAATGAGGATCATTATAGGAAGCAACATCATTACCCATTGAATCTTACCAGGAAAGCAGAACTAGGTCCTGATGATCCTATGGATCAGTGGCTCTCCTTTCCACACAGTGGATATTAATAGGCATTTCTCTGTCTTTAAAGAATATTCCCTTGGTAAATTTCCTGGCTGAATATCTAGGGAAGTCTTAAAGAAAAAAATTGTGTGATTGTGGCAGTTCTTCACTCTCTGAACATGACGGTACCAGTTCCATGTGTGCAGTGAATCCTGCCTTTCCTCAAAGAGGGATACTCATTTTCAGCAGCTTAAAAAGCTTCACTTGATCTCAGTAAATGCAATGTCTTGCAGGATGCAGTAGCATGAGTCCTCTTAAGGGCAGGGCAGGGTAGGGAGCACAGAGGGTTTCAGCAAGAAATTTGTGATGTTGATAGAGACGTTCTTTCTTTTTGTTGGACTTGAATTATGCCTTCAAACCATAGCTGGAATGGATTAATCCCGACCTTTCTTAAAAGCTCGATTGATTTTCTTTATATCAGGAATATGTGTATAGCAAGGAATGGTTATTGCTACAATCTAGTTCCAAAATTGTGGTTTGGGATCAATTAGTAGGTCATGAAGAGTTTCTGGAAGGATATGCCTCAGCACAGCTTCCTAGTAAAGGATACTGTCTGTATTCCAAAGGTGTGAGTGCCCTCCCGCTCCCTGGCAATAAAATATCCACTTCACATGGCCTATGTCAAATAGCTGTTTATTACAGTGGCTCTTTCCTCTACTAAACCTGAGACAATCAATCTTCTGGGTTTTAAAAGCCTTCATTTTTTAATTAACATTAGTGCCAATCTACCTGGAAGAAATGTGGAATTTTCCTTGCCATTTAATCTTATGCGATGTTCACAGTGTAAAAACCAAACAGCAAGTATTCTGCAAGTTCTTAGAACACAGGACTTGTCCCTGACCAATACAGTAAGATCAGACTTTGAAAATGGATGGGAAGGGATATTACAGTCTAAATTTTCTCTGTCCTTTGAAAGAAAATAAAACAAAGAAACCAAACCAAAAGTGTGTGTGGTTGTTTTTTCCCCTCCAAACCAAGATTATTTGCACAACTGTGCTGAAAGATATAATTCAGGCAAGTCATATTATTCACAAGTAAGAAATGACACTTTTCCTGAGCACTGTAGGAAGAGCAGGCTTTCATCTGCAGCTTGCTATTTATTTCTATAATCCACACAAGAAACAGCCATCACCCAGCTCTGTGAAAAATGCCTTAGCAAGGCATACAAGACACACCAAAAAAGAAGCAATTGCTGCTGCTTTCCCAGGGAATATGCCATCCTTTACAGGACGCAATCATGTGATATGATAATGATGCAGGTTATCTGAGACAGTCAGTTTAATGTATTCTATTAATGTCTTTGAGGTGTCAGTCTTTAAATCTAATGGTGACAGTCAAGTTTAGGCATGTTCTACAGCAAGACTTTATTCAGAGTTGGCCTACCTGAACGATACCAGAGGGAAAGATGCACTTGGCACAGCTTCTCAGCATCTCTGTCCCTTCCCCAGCTTGGTTCCACCCTTTTGCCGCAAAGCCTTCAGCGAGAAGGAACGCCCTTTGGCCAGACGGTAAAATAGCAATGAGGAAGCACGATCCTTGTGGAAAGATTTTAAGAATTTGGAATCTGCTGCCAAATCTTGTTTTGCATCTATCTGCTTTAATATGTCATGCACTGAGAAGCAGAATGGTGATCCAAACAAATGTGACCATGCACATGGGTGCAGATTGCTATTAGTGCCATTAGTGCTAGTAGTAAGGATACTCTTCTGGTTTGTTTTTCTCTCCTCAAAATCCTTCGAGCCATACCTGCTGGCACTGTAATTTCATATAACATCATCAATGCAAATTTATCAACATTGACTGGCATTGAGAATCATGTTTTATTTCAGTAGCTTCTAGAGACAAAGAAAGAGATTATCTTGATCTTTTGAGTGCAAATTTGTGAGAAATTTGCCACAAAAAATCCTCTTAGTAAATGTTGTTTGTCTCCAGGATACAATGATTGCACATCCCACAATGCTTCTTAGTCTCGTAATGTTTCTGTGTTAAATTAACCTGGATTAGCTGAAGTTTTAATTGCTTCTGATAAGTTACCATTGCTGTCATTCAACCTTATTTTGCCTGCCTTGCTTGTGTAGTTTGTTACCCCAAGATAACAAACTGCAGTGATTTGAAGGACCATGCTGATCATTCTGTATCACATTTGGAAAGCCATGCTGCTGAGCATCCCAGACCTTTAAAAAAACAATCTGAAAATAAACCAACAAACAAACTAACAAACAAACAAACCCATCACATGTATACCAGATTTGAGTGTTGCTTACATTCTGCATTCTTTAAAGAGAAGTGTAGTGATTGGGTAAACTGGATGCAAAATGAATGAACTGTATTTTTGCTTTGGTCTCACCTTAATTGCCTCTGCCTGTGTGCAACATGACACAGGTTTGAGTCATTCAGAATTGTCACTTCTATAATTAAAAAGAACTGTTACCAAAAGAGTAGATTCACTGCTGGGATTGAGTTGCAGAGCGTGTTTAATTATCATCCCTTCTTTCTAGTTATTATAACATATTATTAATTCAGTTTCTCAAAATATCCTTTTCATTTACAGCCATTGATGGAATAAAATGTGACACAATTTGTTTTCTTTTCTGCTAAGTAGATGATGTACTCTAACAAGAGCAGGTCGACATGACCTTAGCTGTCGTTACACCACATGATAACTACAATAGGGCCTTATCAGAATCTCCTTCTCTTTTATGTGCTTGAAAATTCCAAAAAAGAAATTAATGTGTTTGAGTAGACCCTCTCCTCTGATAACAAAAAAATAAAAATACAAATGTAGTTATGAATTGCTAGATAATATCTATCTGGGATTCTTCCTAGGTGAAGTTAAAAGTAGAAGAAAAAAAATTTAGTAAAAGGAACATAAGAAATAAATGCAAGAACTTGTCTGAGTAATCATACGACTTCTAAACTATGTAGAAAGATTTTTTTTGGTTATGTTTTTGCCATTCAACATTTTTATTTTGTGTGTGTTTTGTTTGTTTTGTTTTGTTTTCCTTCTTTCTTTTATTTTTATTTTTTATGGTAATGTGCTTTACACAGCCTTTTGAACTGTGACGAATTTGCTGGTTTTTTGAACTTTACAATATAGAAGAGTCTCAGGCAGTCTTAGCCTATAACTTAACTAAACTCTCATCTGGTGTAAATCAGTAGGACTGTGTTACCATGAAATTCATTTTTTTTACCATCCAAAGAGTCTGAGAAGAGAGGTGGATAGACCTAATTTGGCAATGGTTTCCTGGCACCAGGCACAAGTTAAAATTACTATCTTTACATCCAGACTACTTTTTATTCCCTTTGATGCAATGGAAAGCTGCACCTTATGGAGATGTCAGCTCCCAGGAGTAACACCAGCTCTGAGTGCAGCATTTGAGGAATTACTCATTGTTAGTTAAGCACTGACAATCTTTTCTGTGCCGTTGATAACGGTGTAGTAAAATAGTCTGCGTTGCAAAGATTTTGCACTCAGGTGGGTGGATAAATCAAATGTCCTTGAACACCTGGGGACTGATCTCAGCTAGGGAGCTGACTCCTGGTCCCACTCCACTGACTGATGCTGATATTTGGCATCCCACTGAAAAAGAGAAATAAACAACCAGTGCACTTCCTTCCTTCCTTCCTTCCTTCCTTCCTTCCTTCCTTCCTTCCTTCCTTCCTTCCTTCCTTCCTTCCTTCCTGGATAACACCAGGCAGACACAGGAAATCCTGGAGAGCACTGGATTCTTTTGAGATCACAATTTGTTACTGATCTTGTCTTCGACTCTATAAACCTGTGAAAGACCAAGGATTTGAGGTGACTAACTTTGCTTTCTTGGCTCTAAAGAAAATAGTGCAATAAGTTGTTTTATAAAGCTGCTACCAGACTCATNGTGATACTTGGAAGCCAAGAAGGATAACACCATGCAGCCACAGGAAATCCTGGAGAGCAGTGGATTCTTTTGAGATCACAATTTGTTACTGATCTTGTCTTCGACTCTATAAACCTGTGAAAGACCAAGGATTTGAGGTGACTAACTTTGCTTTCTTGGCTCTAAAGAAAATAGTGCAATAAGTTGTTTTATAAAGCTGCTACCAGACACATTTCCTAATACAGAGTTTAAGAATATTTGTTTTAATATCTCAAGTTTGGTCTTGAAGAACTTTAAATATGGTGCTTATGACATAGAAAAGGAGGAGCTAAAAAAAATAGAGTGTTATTATGAGAATTAGTGAGGATTTCCCTCTTTCTTCTGTTATCTGAAGAATATGCTCACAAGAGTGCCCTTTTCCAACTGATTACCTGAAACTTAGGCTTTCAGATTTATGGAGGTAGAACATGAAAAGGATGAGAGAGAATTGTTTAAATAGAAAGTATCAGTGAAGACCAAAGCCTACAGTGATTATCCAGTGAAGCCTCACAAGCAGTGAGGCACAGAAATTCGAGCAGCCTCATGTCCAGAAATATCAGTTCTACCCCGTTTTTTTTGTCACTGACACCAACTAGCACAGAATGGGCCTGTCTATATCATAATTCTCTCATGATCTTCAAAATAGGATGGCTGCATTTTGGTCAGTGAGATATGGCAGTCAGTAATACAAATGGTCCCACACATACCCTCAGGATCTGCTTGGGAATTCTCTGGGACGGTGCAAGGTGGTCCAGAACTAAATCAAGCCACATAGAAATGATTTAACTTGCTAAGCAATTGAGTTTCAGTGTCCAGACACTACTTAAGTTACTAATCTAGATACAGTCAAAGAGAATCAGTGACTCAAATTACACATAGGGGGGTGTTTCCTGTGTTTTTTTAAAAAAAGTCAAGCATTTTGAATCCACAACATGGTACTGGTATAAGTTCTCAATAGAATAAAAAGCAAATTGGTCATGCTTTGTGATTTTCATGCACAGAAATCCAGTACTTTTTTTCTTGCTATAGCAATATAAAGGACGAAAAAAGAATCCCAGTAATACTGGCTGTATTTCATCAAGTGCATATGCTTTACACACAAATCTATATAGAAAAGCTGTCATTTCCTAATGTAAAATCTCTTTATTTTTTCATTATGCACCACTGAGTCCTCATTCATTGTAGAGCAAGTAAAGATTGCCCTCAAGCCTAGGACAGGAAAGTATTTAAGATCTGAGACACCTTACAGATGGTGTTGAACACTCAGATGCTTCCTTCATATTTATTAGAATTGAGATATGCTGTGCATTGCTAGGTTATTGTTGAGTTGAGCTGATGTTAGTGATTGACACTGTTCCTGACACCATGCAAGTTATTAAACTATTGTAACAACAACAACAAAAATAAATTAAAAGGATCAATGCCTTAATGTTTAAATAATTTTTTGCATTGAATCAACATTTGAGTTAAGGAGGGCTGAATGAGAATAAGAGGGAAAAAATAACTCTTGTAAAGTCCAGAAAATTTTGAGTTAGAGATTCCCTTTGGGCATTAAATCTGGTATTAATGTTTAAATGCTAAGAGCTGTGTCCTTTCAAACACTCAGTTTTCCTTTTGGTCTTAATGAACCGATGTAATCAGACATAGCACTGTAGCCACTGAGTTCATCCAGGAAACAATTCTTGCTTCCTTCCTGTGTGTCTGACTGTGCCTGTTCTCATGCTGCCATTGGACTGTGTTTCCTTCATCCACCCTACTTAATTGAAGATTGTTGATATTTTAAATAAACATTATATATAATTGTTACTTTATATTAAACCCAGACGAGGTCCAGAGACAACACCCTCTGCCACACCCCAGGTCGTACACCCACTGCAGTATGAGGCTTGGGGAAAAGTACAGGAGGACTGTTTGGAGATGCTGATGAATGTTATGGAGTGGAAATTCAGTCATGAGAACTAATGACTGTCTCACTGACAGTAAAATTCTGAAATTTAAGAGCATTATTTCAAGTTTATTACAGAAGATCCAAACAATAAATTATTACCCCCAGTTTTTAGAATGAGCATCTCTCTTCCTGATAAATGAATAGGTCTTTGAGGTTTATGCACCTTTTCATACCCATCATTATAGTAGGGGTCATAAAAAGGATTGTGGTGGCAGTGTGCTTTAGATGTTAAATATTTATAAAAAAATGCATTGTATAATTTTGTGTGCACTCACCTTTTAGGGGAAAAAATATCATCCTTATATACAGCTTCACTGCCTGTGTAAAATACGGATCACCTACTCTTCCAGTTCATGTGAGCCTAGTTTTCCTGATGTGAAATAAAAAATGCTATCCTACCACTGCTGAGGATCAGGCCTGGTCCATTTGATCCATGAAGTAATGAATTTCTTATTGTTCAGGGACTGTATTTGTTTCTGGGTTTGCATCCCAGTCTTTGGAACCCTTCATGTTTACCGCTGGCCTCTCTTTTGTCTTCCCTTTAGTTTGAGGCTTTTCAATTCTGCTTCCTGTACTAATACAAGTCTTGATGTCATTGAAAATTAACAATACCAAAGCGGTGCCCTGCCAGAGCAGAGCAGATCAATGACCCAGGAGCAGCATGTTCCAGCTCACTGGTGCACAAGTCATTTTAACTTCCACTCTCCAGTGCTCAGCTTCCAAAGGAGCAACCCTTTTGCCCGGTATATTAACTTCTGGAAGCTCCTTGTTAATCACTCTATCTGCAGTTCCTGCTCTGAATTTTCTGCTAAGACCTGAGTGCAGCTTTTCATCAGGCTAGACCACTTTTCTTCTGCCTTTCTTTCCATCTCATCGTGTGCTGTCAGTCAGATCAGCAGCACTGCTGTGGTGTTCTGTACGGCCCTGCTGGGATATAGTGCTGACAGTCATGTTTACCTTATGGAAACCAAGATAACTCTTGGAAAATAAGAATTCTAACAGTGTAAAGTGACACCCCTTAACTAGCAGGACAAATCTTACATTTAAAGGGAAAAAAAATTAAGAAAGATGCATATATACAATGTTCTCTGAAACATGAAGAACAATAGTATCATCAGAGATAATACTACTGTCAAACTCTTTCTTTGTTGGCCTTTTTAGAAAGAATACAGTATTCAAATCTAATATTAGAAGAATGGAATATCTAAAGGCAGTAATTAAAATTTTGCATGTAGTCTTTCACAAAGGTTTATTGATGCGGTTAAAGTCAGAGTGATCCCTAGACTTAAAGGGTGCAGGGTCTTCCCATGGCTGTGAAATTACCGCATAGCAGTCTGGCACTTGGGTTCAGGAGACTCATGGTTTGGAGCTCTGCTTTCCTTTGCAGTTATTCCCGAAGTCTGCCTCCTTTCATCAGGGAATTCACTGAGATGGAGGAGTGTGTGGATGTGTGTAGGGGAGTGTGTGTGTGTGAATGCAGAAGCAGTTTAACCACTGAGGCAGGAACTTTTCAGCTAGAATATTTCAACTATAATTTTTTTCCTACAAAAAAGGAAGCTATGGATTTAGTCTGGGGAGATGTCTCAACATTTTTCTCAAGAAAAAATTTCTTTTTATGATACAAGTGGGATTTATCATCGCAAGAAGGAACAACTGGGGCTCTAGAGAAAGACATAATGCTGTTTCATGGAGGATTTGGATATTTTGAAATTTGATCTTGCTCCAAGTCAGAAGGAAAACAAAAGTGTTTAAGTTTTTATGAAAGAAAAGCAAAACCTGATGCCAGGAAAGTCTGTTAAAGCTCTGACATTCTCCTTCTGAAGCTGACTGAAAAGAAATGGGATGACTTTTCACCACGTCTTTGCTGAGCTGGAATATTCGTCTCAAGCATTAACAAAATAACAAGATAGGAGAATTCCGAGGGGGAAACATTGTCTATAGGAATTTATTGACCATAGTGCGAACACAGCTTTTCATTGAAATCACAAGATACTCTTTTCCTCAAGGGAAATTAGAGCTTTTCACACATTCTTCAGTGGGGTGCTGAAAGAGGCAGGAGAAACAGAGGTCTATCACATTTATAAATAGCTGAATTGAAAAAAAACCAAACCCATCACACAACAACACATAGTTTAGAAACATGTTATCTTTCTTCCACTGTAGTGGCCTCATTTCGAGCCAGGGATTTCGGTTGGAATGTCCAGGCAGCAGAGGCGAGTCACAGTGTGTGGCACCAGGCTGTAGCCGCTGTCCCAGTCCCTAACAGCCTCCCTGCCCTGGGAAAACCTGGTCATATTTGTTGCCACAGCATAAAGGAGCCACATTGTTTTGCCAGGATGTGGATCTTTTCCAAAAGATTTCTGTCAGGATTTCTCTTTGGTTAGAGCAGAGGCCCAGAGTGGAGGGGGCTGTGGGGTCACAGGTGGTGTGGTGCCCTTCCTTCACTAACAGCCCCAGAGCCCCTGACCAGGGATGGCACCAGCCTGGCCATCTCCAGGGAAGCTGGAGAGAAAGCTTCCCAAAGAGGGAAGCTTTCCGATGCCCCTGGAAACACCACGTCCTTTGGTGGTTCCTGTGGAGAAGCCACAAACCCAACCGAGGACAAAGAAATTATTCATTAGCTTTGGATTGAGAATAAATAATACTAATAATATGTAAAGAGCATCAACAGGATGTGGAGAGGAGCTGTCACTTCACTATGAAGGATAGTCTTGGATATACAAGAACATAATTCACGACAATATCCTTAAAAAGATAGAAAGAATTTAAATGCATGTGTATGCTTGGGTATTTAATGCACCATGCAGGCATCATATTTCTTTCATATTTTAAACACAAATCATAGCATCTTCTTTAATGGGCAGAGATCCGTGGCAATGATGAATTTTTATGGCAAATAGCCCTATAGTGCCATGCTTCTTCATTAAAGCCCTGATTCAGCAAAGCAATTAAACATATGCTTAAATTTAAATATCTGAGTAATCCTCAAACTTTCTGGTGCCATGCATGTGCTTAATATTCCATAGATCCATAAGGAATTTGCTTGAAGTAGGTCATTCACACCAAATATAATAGCTCTGTATATACAGGGTATCTTGCCCAAAAGAACTGGTTAAAACATTAGATGCTTTATTAGCTCTGCATTAATAATTTTAATTTTCACTGCCTCTTTGATTGTGAAGAATGAATGTGTGTGCACACACGAAGTCAAGACCTGAAAAAATGATGAAGGTAAAAAAAAATAAAGGGACATTGTGGGTTCAGGACATCTATAATAAACTCAAGCTTCATCAGCATTTCTAAGTTTTTTAACCAAGAAATATTGATTCATGTTTATTATATTTTATGGCACTTTACAACAATTTATAACACTTACATTAAGGAATAGATGGGCCGGGATAAAAGCCAATGTGAGTATGAAAAAGATGAAGTGCTGTCAGGAATAGCAACTTTCAAGTATCAGGTACAGCCCTTGTTTTTACACTTTATCTCACCTATTTAATATAGGATGGAATCCTACAATGTTTAATTTTAAAATAGAAATTCTAGAAAATGACTTGCTGTAGAATGGCCACCTAAAGAACACATTAGCAACTGCTTCAATAAAAAGCCACATGCAAAACATGTTCAAGGTATCTGTAACTAAAGAATGCAGCTGTAGTAAATATTGTGCTGAACCCAGTTGAAAATGTTCAAGAAATGGTGAGCTTGGGTTCCAAAGGAAACTAACCACTTAATTTTTTTTTCACCAGAGCTGATCATCTTAGAAATCAAGATAAATTAGTTAGAAAACCAGTTTTGTGAACGAAATCCCTTGTTGCTATGTTACCATAGATATTCATACAAAAGAAAGTCTCCACTGTGAGTCAAAATCTGTTCACTGAAATATTCATAAACTAGGTAAAACAAAGAAGCAAATAAGAATATATGGAGTCTCCACCAGGTGTTTCCTTTACTCTGTGCCATTGCTTAGTCCAGCTGCTCTAGGACCAGCAGCCAGACCCATTCATTTCTGAGCTAAATGTTGAGGATTTCTCTTCTGCCATCCCAGCTCATGGGCATGGTCCAGGTTCCCAGCAGTTCTGGAAGTGCTGAAGGATCATGTGAAACTGAAATACTGATTGAGGCTGCTTTGTGAGCCTGTCCACGGCACAATGCATTGAAGAACTCCCAAGTTATGGGCAACACTTTAAAAACAGATGCAGTACCTCACTGTCTAATTTTCTGTGCTACTGCTATTTCCCATTATTCAGTGGAGAATTCCCTCTCTGTGAGAGAGGCACTGTGATAATCCCAAGGTGATTAGGCAGGAGAGAAACATATCTGCTGTTAGAGTTTGGAACAGTAGATTGGTAACTGCAGGTGTTAGAAAAAGCTTGTATCTGGTGAGAGCACCAATCTGTAGTATATGTTGTCCCTCATTTCCCAAGAATGCTGATTTAATTATTTAACATTCCTTGATATGCTTTCTCTAGGGACAGTGGATTTTTTCTTTGAGCTTTGCCCATATATTTGTCCCTTTTCTGTGGACATCTTGTGTTAATTCTTTACCTTTGCACATCTTTCTGGAGGCTTAGAGGGAAAAAGACATGAATGTTGGGCTTTTTCCAGTGTGGAAGAAACTGAAAAAAATGTAGCCTCATAGGCTTGTTGCCCTGTGGAGGTACCTTATGCTTTATGTATGCGAATATGTAGCAAAATTATAAAGAAAATGGTCATGTGATCACGTGGCTTATGTGATTCATTGGTTTGAAGGCATATATTCTGGGAGAATGATATCTTTTCAGTGTCATCAGGCATGAAACAACAGTGAACTGATGTTTTAGATTGTTACAGTGATAGAAAATCAGCTGAACAGAACAAGTGTAAAAAAGGGAAGACATGAGATCATCTAACAGCCATCTGACACAGGGAGCCATGGGTGATGCCTGGGACTACCTAAAAACCGAGGCCAGACAAAATTAAGGGAAAAAAGAGACATTATATTTATTGAAGGGCCTGCAGGTACATTTTCGGGCAGATGAAGCCCCCCCCAGAGGCTACACCCAAAAAATGGACAACGGGTCATGGGTCATGGTCATACTTTTATAAATTTTGTCCATTTGCATATTGGGGGATAATCTTCCAATTACAGCTTCAGGTAATGAAGTCATTTACCCCAAGTTTGCTCCCCTCAACTCACTTTTGTTTACATTTCTCGGGGCCTGAGACAGTAAAGTGTCCTTGATTCCCAGGCCTAGAGAGGAATTGTTGTGTCTGACCAAAATGGGAAAGCAGTAGCTAACACTCGACATGGAATTTAAAGTTCTACACTAGAGAATTACAGGATTACCAATATCTAGAAAATATAAAAGCTAAAATCCTAAGGCATCATGAGGGTTGTCCTTTGACAGTGTCCTTTGTGTTGCTATGATGTCCACCTTTCCATTTCCTCACCTTCCTGTCACCCTTCTACTCATCACTGCAATAATTGTATCTAGGAAGGGTATTTCATATCTTCTTCTTAGTTGTGATGATGGCTGGCACCTACTCTTCAGCAGAGTGTGTGAGCAAGCATCTATCACACAATCTATAAAAGCACAAAGTGCATCTTAATCAGAGACATCTCACACATTTGACACAATCAATCAGCAGCATGCAAATTATAAATTATTTGCCTGAATGTATCGCCAAAAGCTGTCATTAAAATTATTATAGCAGTGCAAGTTTGGGTCCTGGTCCTGCAGCCTGATCATTGCGCCCAGGAGTCTTGCATCTGTTCATGGTTGTATTATTTTTTCTCAGTCACAGCAGTTCAGTGGTCCACCTACACGGAGCAGAATGTAAGACCGGGGCCCAAATTTATGTACCATCTGCCCTTGGTCATGCATGCCAACTTTTATAAAAATCAATCACTTTGTCTCTCTGAAGAGCTCCCACATGAAAAATTCCCCCATGTAAGTTTGGAACTTACAATGCTACTTTTTTTTTTTTTTTTAATGATATGTTTTTACTGGGGTTCTTTTTTGTGTGTGTGTATGTGTGTGTGTGTGTGTGCTAATATTCAGTGTGACATTATTTTGAGCAGAAGATGGCAACTCAGCCTGAGGCATGACAAAATAGTCAGAAACACACCACCTGCTGTGCCCCATTGCTTTAATATTGTACTGTTTAATAAGAAAATGACCCCAAGTGTTTGGATGACAACTCTAAAATGGACCATAAATATTCCGTACATAAGAAAAGCTGAAAGCTAAAGTACACTGCCTAATATTGCTGTGGTGCAAAAGGGAATAGGAATACATTCAATTTGCCTAAGTATCTAGTAGTGACAGCCACTAACATTTGTTTAGGACAAACACCAAGTGGATGTCTGTTTGTTAATAAATGAAGGAAAAGAAATATGGGTTACTGTGAAAATGGACATTAGAGGAGCACAGATTTTGGTTTGATGTATAAGACACATAAAGAACCCAATTCTGGGCACTGCTAAGTGATTCTTGCAAAATGCTGAGCCCCTGCTAATTTCAGTAGGAGTTGAGCAAGCTCAGCACCTGGCAAGGATGGGTCTATCTATATTTAAATATGGAACGAACATTCATCCAAGTGGATTCACTTATGATAAGCTGATGCAGCCTAGAAATTACATGTTTGGTTAAATTGGGGTAATCACAAAGAGGGAGACGCTCAGATAGGCAGTAATAATTGGTACAACAATGTCTGTTTCCTCCTTCTGATCTTGTGTCCTCCCTGAGGGTTCTCTCCTAGCCTGCATTAATTAAGAGAAGGCATGTGACATTTCTTACAGCCTTTGACACCAAGATGACCTTTTCCTAGGTTCCTCATGAACCCCTGCTGACATCAAACCTGCTTTTTACTGTACAGGACCTTTTATCCACCAGACATTCATAAAAAATATTGAATAATATTCCTGAACAATTATTAAGATGCACAGAAAAAGTTACGCTGTTATGAGAAATGGCTGAATAGTTCATAGAGAATAATTTGTTTGACTAACAGGAGCTTTTATTTCAGTGATCCAAGGACTTTTAAAAAATTTATTCCCCACTTGAAATCATGCATTTGCTTGCTGCAAATAAGTATTGGTCATTAGATTTTTCTCCAGACATCTGTCATGAGTGTGTGGCATTTAAACCTGCTAGACAGAAGGCCCAGGGGCCTGGGTTTTGCTTCCTGAGTGGCTACTGCAACTCTTTTGAATCCAGCTCAACATGAGAAAATAGGTCCACTTTACTGTTCCTTCATGCTTTATTAGATTTTTTACAAAAAAAAGAAAAAAAATTAAAAATATCAATGTCAGGTCTTGCAAAGCTGTTCTTAGACCATTCAGGTAAATTAAAACCAGAAAGAGCACAGATGTAGTCAAGACAGATGGAACATTTATCTTTTTTCCCAAATACCTACAGAGCAGTTTCTGACGCATCCACCTCTGTTTAATCAGTAATGTTCTCAACACTTTATTACTTTCTTATAAACAGCACGGTGTTGCACATTGGGAGAAATGCCCCGAACTTTCAACTCCCACCAAAATTACAAGCGGAAGTTCCATTATTTCACATACACACACACACACACACACAAAATCAAACGAAAAGGAGAAAAAAAAATCCCACAAAAAAACCCAACAGCTGAGCAAAAGCAAGTATGAATGTGGCTGCATACCTAAGTACTCCCTCGGAGTATCTGTGTAGCCAGCAAACACAAGGCACTGGCATCTGCTGTGGGAACATGAGGCTTTGCATGGGCAAAATGGACGGGGCCATGTGAGGCCGGAGCTCATGCTGCTGCTGCTGGTGAATCTTTGTGGGACACCTTGGCTCCAGGTTACCTCAGAACAGTACACACACTGCTTGGCACGTGTTCCCAGTCTGCCAGAGAGGAAAAAAACAAAGTGTGGCGAGAGGCATGAGAGGCAGTATTAAGCTACCCTGAAGTATATTCTCTTTGCAGATATAAATCTTCTGGCTTCGTGTGGAAAATGTGCCTAGTCATGTGTGGCATCACAGAGAGAAGCAACATGAAATACCTGTCGACAAAACAGGAATAAAACAGACGGTTAAGACACTGCTGCTTCTGCTTGAATTTGCTTTTAATTCAGTACGTGCTGGCCCCTGCAACAAACAGCTTTCCATAGACTGTAGTTTACAGCTTTCCATAGACTGTAGTTTGTTATCCTGATGAAACTCCTCCCCGCAGTGATTTGCAGGGCATTTACAGTGCAATGATCCCTCCTTGTCATTCTTGATTGTTCTAGCTGAGGGTCAAGCCAGCTTTATGTAAAGCTATATTAATACGCCGGCACGCTGGCCAGGCTCGGGGGGCCGCAGCTTGGTCCGGAATGTCCAACACAAAGAGTGAACGCCCCGGGGCACCTCGGTGCCTCGCTTGCCAGCCTCCCAGCCCGGGCGGTGGAGGGCACGAAGCCTAGCATGCCTGGGGCTTGTGGATAGCCCCGGCGTGGCCAGAAACAGATGAGCAGAGGTGGCCCTTCGGCCGGTGTTCCAAGGGTTTATTGCAGAAGCTCCCTCGCAGGGGACCGGCTGGAAGAGAACAAGACAAGAGACTGAGGGGCTTTAAAGGGATACAGGGAAGGGGGCGGGGATGGCACAGCAGGGACTTATAGGAAGAGGAGAAAGGTGGGACAGGGCAGGATACCTTCTCTTAGGGGACACAAGGGGTGTCTGTCAACTGTAGACTGAACCGCCCCTCAGGAATCCTAGGAACTCAGGGGCAGAAGCCATCTTCACAGAATGGGGTTTTACTCTTTGGTACCAGCCCACCAAACCTCTTTTTCTGGGCTGTGTGGTCCCCTGGTTGGTTCATTCACCACAACATAAAGCCAGAGAGGAACACGGGTAAGGCTGGGGTCAGTTCCAGTTGCCAGGGGTCTTTCCTGATCCCCGAACTTCTGAGCTCTTCCTTGGAGCCATACTCAGCATAGCTCCTGCAGTGCTGTGATGCAGAGCCCCGGGTAAGAGAGCTTCTCGCCATGCAGTTTGATTAAGGAGTGGGTGCATTCCACCTCTGCACAGGCACAGGAGGGCAGGGACATCCCACTGCCAAAGGACAGAGGTCTGCACTGAAACCTGAGGCAGCCTTGGGTCACAGCCTGGACTCTTGCCCTCACAAATGCCGGTGCTGAGGGAGGTGCATGAGTCCATGCAGCTGAAAGGCCCCAGTTAGACCAGTGAGCATCCAAAACATGTCCAGAAAGTATCTCCTGTGACCATTTCCATGGGTTTTTCCATTCCAGTGTCCTTTCTAAAATCATTTCCCTATTAGATTCTCTGATACTCAGTTGGACATTGCTGGTACTGTAAATGCTTTCTGGCACTTAAGTCAGGATGTTAGGGAGAGTAAGTGTAAAAAAATGGCTCAGTCACAGGGGACTGATATCCCTCTTGCAATGTGCTGCTGTTCCAGTGAACACACCAGCAGAGAAATTTGTGTGGGTGGGATTTGCATTGCCCTTTTACCTCTGTTTTCTCCTCTGTGGGCTCTGCTCCTGATCCACAGCATTCCTGCTGTGGGCATCATCCCTCTTCACTGCAGGCCTGCTTGCTTGCAGGTGGCTGCTTTATTTTAGCATCACTTCTAGGGATTCTCACTTGCTCACCATTTTGCTTGCGTTTAACAACTCCAGTACATGGAGACTCTTCTGTGTCAGTGCCTTTTATCCCAAGCCACTGAACCTTTTCAGTTGCTTGTTTACTTCCTTTTTTTTTTTTCAGTTTGATTATTTTTTCCCCTCCCAGTACCATGTGGCAGGCCACTTGCATTAGAGGAGAACTCCTCTGCTTCTTTCACTTCATGGCATAAAGCCAGTTCAACAAGGCCTTTCTAGATTTGAGCACAAATACCTGGTATCTCCATCTTTGCTGGAAGTAACTAGCACAAACAAATTCTCAAAGGAAGTTCTTAATGAGATTTGAGCTGAAAGGCTCCTCTTTGGGCCTATGCACATTTTGTCAGTACATATTGTCACAAAAGCTGTACGGTCACAAAGAGCCATTGATGAGCCTCATACAGCCACTTGATCATTTGTTTTGCTATTATCTTCATTCTCAAGAAATAAAATAAAATTGGCACGAGTATTTTAGAATTACACAAGTACAGAAAGATACATGCTGAGTTGTTTAAAATCATTCCTTTAAAATCATATATAAATTAAAAGCTGCTTAATTTAAGAATGTATCCTTGGCTGAGGTACTTCATGGTGAAAAGTGGTTACTCAGCATGTAAAGTACCATAAGTACTTTTCATAAAAATTTTTATGACATAACAAATTTTTTAAAATGGTTATTTACCCAATATTTCTGATGGCCAGTATAGTTTATCAGTTCAATAGTCAATGTTCCTAAAAGTCACTTAATTCAGATTTATGTAATCCACATTATAGAAAAGATCAGTTAATGTATATTTACATCAGATAGCATAGTAACTCCCTTAAAACTGTTAAGGCACTCTACTTGCAGTCCTGTGCGTTTCTATGAAGGCTATTGGTTTATTTAAATTCCTTAAAACTCAAAGAAATTCATGCCACCAAATTTCACTGACCTGCTGACAAGTCATCTCTGATGATAAGCACTTTTGACAAATTCTTGAGTAGTGAGGGGAGCAGGGTGAGACACAGATTTACCTTTAAGAGTCTGTCAGATTGAAAGATGAACAGCTCCTTTGTTTTTCCCTGATTCCACTGTACTGGAGTGCTGGGTCACAACTGCTGGGTTTTCAGTTGTATGGTTTCATGGACTGTGCTTTGTTCATCAACTGAATTTTAATTAATGGCAAGAATGCCTACTGCCCAACTAGGTATTCTTTGAAGTTTTAAATTAAAATACCTTAGATATTTGGCTTAATAACAGTTTAGTGCCTTAAAATTACAGACTTCATGTTTATACTGCAAGCTCTGTCATGCTACAATTGAATATGCCCATTAGGACGAGTGGAGCAGGATGTTACTTCAAGAAAGATCTTTTTCAGAGTAAGAACTTGATCCTAAAATCTGCAGTCATGAGAGAGCACGTCCATTTGATTTTAGTGGGTATGAGTAGGTGACTAGTGATACTTGTGGGGACACTGCAGGGTCAGGTCTTGTTTTGGTTGCTGTTTAAACGTCAGCTTTTGTCAACAGTTACAGCAGCAGTATTAGGGACCTGTACTTCCTTTTCCTTACAATAAGGATATTGAGGTCTGAGACTGCAGGCACCTGAGTGTTTCTTTTAGATGTGCAGTAGTCATGTTTGCTAACATCATGCTGTTGAAATACTGAACGTACAAATATGAAGAGATAAAAACAGAAAAAAAGTGCTTTGTTTTGGCTTGTGGGGTGTTGGGTTTTTTGGTTTTTTGTTGTTGTTGGGTTTTTTTTGTCTGCCTGATTGTGGTTTTTTTTTCCCAACAGCAACTGGAAATTGCCACTGTGGATTGAGTCTATAGCAAAGATGTGCAGGCACATAGTGGGAAGCAGACCCTCACAGAGCCTCGGCGTGGTTTTCCATTCAATTCAGGCTGAAGCGAACCATACAGAAAGAGGAAGAGTTGGCTTGTCTCAGCCCGGGCCCCATGTCCTCACAGTTCACGTGGCTCTAGGAATGCTTTGGCCACAAAATGAGTTTGGTCAGCTGACCTCACTGCAAACTGATTAGGGAAAGGGATGTGTGCAAATAGGGAGAGAGGTAAAATTGGGAAATGGTTCTGTGACTGAGATGCCCTTTCTGGGGACTGCTGAGCAAATGGAAGCAAGCTGTAAATGCACAGACTGCAGAAGAGAAAGCCAAGGGAACAGACACTGTTTGACCTGTAAGGGAAGGCATGTGTGAGAGAAAGACCTTAACTTGCTGTTGGTTCAAATTCAGGGATTACTTCAGAAGGGTTAGGAAATGTAATCGATAAAGTGCACAGGTGCCATATTTTTATGTGTTTGGATGTTTCTTGAGTCAAGCTGATGTAAGATACAATTGGAGTTTAGAACCCTTCAAAGGTCATATTTCTGTTTGTTTCTGTTGCCACATGTCCCGGAAGAACGGACTGTAATCCTAGTTTACCCTGGGTAAACACAGTTGTGGAGCCTAAAACTATCTAAACCCTGTAGTGCAGCCCATCTGCAGGTGTTCCAGGTCTGTACTCAGAACTCCACCAATGAAGTGAGGATGTAAAGAGTGGGGTGAAACAGAGTGATGCCACCAAATCAGGTTCAGACCAGACAGCATCTAAGATCCCTTCCTCTGAGTACAGCCAGGGCATACCTCACAGTGGAAATCTCCCTGGGGAAGTGACTGGAGCTTTAAGAGACAAAAGCGTTAAAAAAAAGAACAAATCCATGGCTTCAGGAAAGCTGTCTCCAAGTAGTGTTTGACACTGCTTGGATCCCACACTCTATACAGAGCAACTGTTTCCCCCATAGTCATTTATATAATTATAACCTTGCTTCATCCTTTCACCTTCAGAGTGGGAGGTTTTGTAATTCTTGCTAATTTCAGACAGATCTCCCACTGTTTCATGAGGAACATTTTATATAACACAAGGATTGCTGTGTGGCTAATGTTTTTAAAGCTGTGTTTGAATATTTCATGGATGGTAGGTTATTTCCTTTCCTTCAGCAATTGAAAGTAAACCAAAGATTTTGTACTGCTCACAGTCAAAATTTCAGGAAGCAGATGTGACAGGGGCTGGGCCTAATGGGCACTTTATTGGTGGCTGGGTGGTCAGGACTTGAATCAGTTAATTATTAAATAGACGTCAATTACAACAAAGGTAGTGGGACCTGATAGTCACATAAACGTATTCTCAGGTTCAAACATGACATGCTCAGCAGTCAGGCTACATGTATGTACATATGTTTTCACTTCAAAAACAAGGTTTAAGTGCTGATTGATCTCCAGATTTATTTCTTCTTTAAAACTAGGCTGTGGTTTCTTATCTAATTTTTGACTTCTCCAGCAATTCGTTAAATATTTTGTTTGTCTTCTCTGCTTTGGCAGCACTTTATCAGTGCTTGAATGAAGATGACATCCAGGAAAACCTTCTTTTTGCTACTAGTTTGCCAGAAGCTGAAACCAGCTTTCTGGTATGATATCAATAAAACCTGTAATTGGAGAGAAGGTACCCAAAAGGACATTTTTTCACTTTGTAAACAAATAAGAGATGTGAAGAGGTAGGCAGAAAACAGTCAAGTGCACTATGAATCACTGCAGGGGTGCAAACAAAATTCCTTGATGACAGAGTTCTCACTGACAAATTCTGTTTGTTTTTGCCTCTAGAGCTGTCTGTGCTAATGACAAGCAACTCTGCTTGGAACTTATTTGCATGAAGTATTGTACAGTGCACACTGTGCATGAGTGGATGAAAGAAAAGAGGCAAGGCTACCCTGGGACTGTATCCCCATGACAACCCCACTTAATGAATTACTAAGAACCAGGAGAATATTGAACAAAATGTCCCTTCCAGTACAGCTAGAGGAGCATCAGTGTGGACATTGTCACACAGCACTGCTGGGAAGAAAAATTTGAGGAAAGACTCGTGGATAGGATTAGTCTGATTAAATGTAGGTTTCCACCTCTGAGCTGATCAACTTTGGCTCTGTTTTGTAGTGGGAAATACATGAGTTCATTTTGCCAGATGAAGAAAATTGTAAGAGGAGTCTTTACAGATTGGTTCAGATTTAAACATTTCAACTGGAGATGCCTAAAGTAAGGTGTCATAAATACCTAATCCCTGCTGTATATTCGCTGCTATGCTGGAATATAACTACACAAAAGTTCACAGACAATAAAGCTGTTTAGAACAAAGAAAAAGTCATATCATGCCAGTGGGATTGTTATACTAAATCAGATCCTCCTTTCCTTCAGACTGCTGAAAACCTAAGTGAGAAAAGTTCCCTCACTGTAAAACAATGCGCATGAACAACCAGAAAATGAAATGTCCATTTCATTTTGAATAATTTGTGTGTCAGTGATTCACAGCCCACTGTGAATTGAGATGTATTTATTTAATGGCTTAATCATTTTAATGATTCATTTTACGTTAGATTAGAAATTCAATTCAATGTCTGTGTCACACTTCAGACTCAGAAGTAACTGGTTGCAAGGTTTTGTTCTCACACTTGACAGGTCAGAGCCCCAAGATATTTCTACAAGTAGCTCTGTTGAGGCAGGTGGGACTGCACAAAATAGGAGAAGCAAGGCTGGGCTTGTTACAGTTATTTAAATGACACTCAGCTGCTTAATGGATTGATAGGCTATGTCTAAACCGTGGGATGTAGAACTGGTGTCTAACTCTGCCTGGACTCTATATCGAGATGAAATCCAGGTGTGCAAATTTCTGCCTCAGTCTGAACAGCACCCTGGTACCTGTTAGAAGAGAAGTTGGAAGCTGGGGTGCTTTCTGACAGGTCCCCACCATAAAGCACTCAGGATGTGGGCAGAAAAATGCATCATCTTACAGATTTTGTTGAGTTGTAGACTGAACTTTTGTGTTCAGTCTCCATTCACGATCATGTGGTAATAATTAAATAGCTTTCACTTGAAATCTGAAAGTGTAGAAGTGTTTAGATTTAAAATTTATTCTCTCTCAGATGGGCTGGTGTCTGTAGCACATTCATACACAAACAAATCACTGCAGCAGCAGTGACTGAGAAGACAAATAAGCATTTAATGAATCAGGAATATTATTTTTTCCCATAGACTTGCCATGTTTGGTCTGGAGAAGGCTTGGCGTGAAGGAGGGGAGAAACTAAAGAAAAATTTATGTTGCTTGTGGGTTGTATGGTTAAAGGACACATCTTAGTATTCAGAACTCTTGGGCTGCCAGGCTCCTTAAACACTATGTGAAAAAGAAGAGGTTTTAACTTGGTTTTTTTTTAAAGAAAATTAAAAGCCAGCAAATTGCAGGGCAAGAACTAATCAGCAGGACTTTCAGTTGTACTAAATGTCTATGAGCATAAGTCAAAACAAGTAATCATAGTTGTACAGTGAAGATTCCCCAACCTGGAGTTCATCCAGCACCTGCAAATGGAGTTCTGCATTTCCATGTTCCCTCTCTCTCTAGTATCCATCCAGTATCTCATATTACAAAAGAGCTGCTTATCTAAGCACCCATGTTGAGGCAGAGGAAAATGAAACTGGTATTAAACCTTCATATTCAGGGGAATGGACAGTTTATTCCTGTGCAACTAGTCTGGAAGCTTTCACGCTGAACTACTGTTTATGAACTCTAAAGGAACTTATTTCAGTTGGATAATGGTTAATTTACAGCTAGAGCTTAAAAGGGCAGAAAAAGATAGCAGCACAATTGGGTTCAGTGCATGATGGGGAAAAATAAATATCTCACAGAAAGAGATATCTGAAATTCAGATCACATTGAGATGCAAAGAAAGCTGCGAAAAGCAGTAGGAGGGTGATTGTATTCCAATTAGATTTCTTCTGCTCATATAAAATAGGCTTGGACTGAAAGTTAATCATCTGATTTATGGATCTTGGGAGGAGTGAAACCCTACAAACTCCTGAGCAATGAGAGGCAAATGAGACGGAGGGGAAGAAAAAGGGAATATTTCTGAGACCATGCTTCTGGGGAAAAACAAAGACAACAAAGTTTAAACATGCTCTTAGTTTAAAAATTTACCTTAGTACTATCCTCTTACACTCCTGTTCGTGCTATACAAAAATGTTGCCTTTTTGAGCAAAGTAGTCAAAAGCAACTCATGATTTCACGTCACAATCTCTTGGGCACATGATAAATATATTTCTACAAGGTTCCTGCAAGACCTTCCAGAGTTATGTTGCTATGGCGGATTAGTTCATTTATATGATTGGTCATAAGCAATCTGACATCTGATCTGAGCTTGTGTCACATGTAAAAGTATGCCCATTCCTGAGCTGAATCCTTTAAAAGCATTCCATGTGCGAGTCATATGAAAATTACTGCCAGCCAAAGGGGAGCAGCAGGATTCATGTAACAGCCATGCTCAGTGGCAGGGCTTGGAGCACTGTCAGGTTAGTGACAGGAGAACTGCCTGGCACCAGCTAGTATCCACTTATATGCTCTTGTTTCTCCTTCAATTAATCCATCAATGACTGGCCTCAGATATATAATACCAGGGGCATTTGGGAAATGACCGAGAGAAGAGATGGGATGATATATCACAGATGCCATTTCTTTCTGCCATTCTTGAGTTTCGGGCTGCTGCCCAGACCTGCTGCTGGGACTGATGCAGCAAAGCTCAGTCCAAGCAGGTCAAAGATGGCAATGGTAAACGGAGGACGATACTCTCAAAACTTTTCAGCTTTTTTCCCTTCAGATGAAGACATACCTATGACTGGTAAGTCACATCCATGGTTAGGTCACTTGAGTAGCATTTTCCTATCTAGCAAGATAGATAAAATACTTTTCTTCATCAGGTTGGGCTAATGCTTCTACTTCAACCCAAAGCCAGGCTATCTCTAAACTGGAGTCCCTTTTCCACTGCGCTGCAGTCCTCCAAGTGTCAGCCTGAACTCTCAATGGGTTATTCAACTGGTTTATAGTGCAGGATGAATATCTGGCCCAGACACTCAGGTAGAACCTCAAAGTTTGCAAGCTGACATCTGGGCATCAGTTATTAGTACCTTTTATACCTTTAGTGGACATGATCCAACATGAAGTTCTTTACAGCCCCCAGGTGGTGGGGAATGCTCTCCCTTTACCAATAAAGGACCTTTCCCCTAGTTTCTGGGTTTGTTTGCACAGAGTGCTGAGACAAGGTCAAAATCTGGATCCTGATTTTATTTTCCTGGTCTGCATACCAAATACATAAACCTTTTCCAAAGAGCTGTTGATAATCTTCTATCTTAACCTGCAGACCCAGTGCAGCTTCCCACTTTTCAGTGGGAAAGAACTGATATCTCTTTCCCAGCCAGCGACAAACACTGACATGTATGTTAACATTTCTCTGCTGCTGCTCTGTTCCTGTGCAACAGGAAGCAGAACTTATTCCCTAATTGATTATTTCTATATTCTTAATAGGGACTATTTATAGTCTGAAATTGTCTTTAGCAGCCATCTGTTCCTTATGCTGCTCCATATATGCCCTCATCCCTGACGTGAAGTAACCATCCTTTCTTCAAGCAAAGGAGGTTTAAATATTCATGCTGGCAAGGTCTTGAAGAAAATCTTAATTGGTATCACAGTCTCCCACACAGAAGTGGTTTATTCCTCCTTTAGACTCCCAGCATTTGAAATATTTACTATAGTCAATGAGGACACGTCTCACCTCATAGGAGATAAAATCTACTTCTCAAAAAAAATTTCATGTGCTCAGGCTTGCATTTCTGAAGAGCACTGAAAGTTCCAGCACTTGAAATGCAAAATGAGACATACCCAAGGCAGCACTGTTGTCATGTTAGGATAATTTTGTACTTCTTGCAACTGTGACCGTGTTGCCACTGGGGTCACAATAGGGAAGGTGTAGAAATCCTGGTGACTTGAAAGCGACATTCACTCCTGTTTTGTATTCCTGAGGTTATTTAGTCATCCATTCTTTGTGGTGACTGAGAACTGAGGACTTGAACCAGCACCTCGTGCACTGGCATCCTGCACTATTTGAGATGCCCTAAGGCGGGTATCCAGCCTGGGATTCAAGTGCCACTCCATAAGACCCCCAGTCCTCAGCCAGATCTGCCAGCTTTGCAGGATGCTTCCAACAACCCACACTGAACTGAACTGTGAACCCTGAGCCCTCTTCTCCCAGCTGCACCACCTCATCTCCTGCTCTTCAAATGGAACAACAGACACAAAGAGCTAAAATGTTGGTGCAATTCATGAGCTTCCTTCTTCAAAAGAAATTGTACACCCCACCACCTAGTCATAGCAATCTGCTGAACAAGCACCTAGTGTAGACCAATAAACGAAAGGAAACTCAGGGGTCAGTACAGGTCATTATTTTCACATACCTTTGAATAATGAGGGCATCACATGTCAGCCAGAGGAGAACAAAATGTCACATTCTCTAGCTAAAGGTCGTCGTCGGTCATAGGTCATGGAAGGGAGGCCAGGAAATAACCTATGAGGTTAGGATGAGTGCACAAAGAAAGGGCAACAAATGTCAATGAAAGCATGCAGCTGTTGTGAGATGAAACAACTGAGGCACCCTTTTGTGCTGACACAGGCTTAAAAAATGTCTTTGCTGACATTTTTTTTTTTTTAGCTGGCACTTTTATAGGACATTGACATTAATGTACCCAGCCCTGAATTAGCCTTTTCTGAAAGCAACAGTTTGGAAGTTAAGTGCAGCATTTTCCAAAGAATCATAAGCATGACATTTTTATTTCAAGTGATTGATGTTACAGTGGACTTCTAGCACCAAATTCTAGTTTGATTCTCAATCATTGCATCTGTACAGTGTGATAGCAATCAGAAACAAATGGAGGTGGCAGTCTGCATTGCAGAAAGGTCTTCTGGAAATTCTTTCTGCCTTTACCGACAGTCAGATGTGTCATTTCATGTTTAATACATTGCACTGCATTTATCTGATTGTTTTAATTGATAGCATTCAAAAAAAGGTCGATTTCAGGTTTGCTCTCACAGTGGTGACAAGTACTTGCAGCGCAATCACACAGGAAAATAACAATGAAAAGTTCAGGAATGTGTGGAAATATGTCCAAACTGAGAGACAATTTCTTAGGAGTGAGCTGTACACTTGACTTGTCTGTCTTTTGCTTTCTCTTTTGTTGAACAGCAGTACAATACCATCTTCTCTTGTCATTGTGGGTATAAACCTGACAGTCTTCATGAAATAACATGATGATGCCAGGAATGTATGTCAGATGAAGGATTTCTGCATCTCCCATGCCTATCTTCCTGGACAACACATGCAAAGAGACTGTCAAAAAACTCCCACCAAATCAGGAACATTTTGCATTGATATCTTCACCGTGGCTGGGCAACTTTGCAGGATGAAAGCCTTCAAAAATGGCTTAACTCATGATGAGATGCTTATTGTGAAATATTGTATATTTACATTAAATTATAGAAAAGAGAGTTTGATCCAGAGAGAGGAGAATTGTAAACTGGAATATACAACTGCTGCCTTTTATTTTAAATTCTTCCAGTTGGTTATTTTTTAACATAAGACAGAGATAAAACCCCTCTGCTTCAGTACTGCTTCCTGATCAAAGAACACTGACATCTGGTATAGTCTGATTGGAAATTCTCAGGTGATACTGACTTTCAAATTATTCCTGTTGCTGACTTGGCAGTCAAGTTTTTCTTTGGACATTCAATAGTTGAGGTGAATAGTTGGTTTCTCAGTTCACTTTATGTTTAAGAAATTGTTTAAAAATAAAACAAGAAACCATCCCAACTCAAGGGTTCCAATTTTGTTCTTTACAACTCATCATTGGCTGCAGTTTCTGATCTTAATCACACCACTCACACCCATTTTTTTGGATAAATTTCCAAAACCCGTTTTGTTTATTGATTTATTTGTTTGTTTGTAGGTTTGTTGAGTTTTATTAATGAGGTTGGACTTGGTTTTGCAAAGGTGCAAACACCTGCTCAGATTTGCACACCACTAATAGTCCTAGGGAAGCCATCAATATAACTCAATGCAAGCCTTCAAAAATCTGGACGTCAATGCTTTGGTCTCTGTAACAGGAAATTTAAGGGACTTTTCCCTGTAAATTTCAGCAGAAGTAGAGTGCAAAAGAATGAGGAATCTATGTAAATTGTAACAGACTGAATAATCATTTCATCAGACTGTATTCTGACTGGGCTTATTTACAAGCTGCATTTATTTTAATTATGTTTTCCACCTATTCACTCTTCCTTATTTTGGGTGTGTAATTGGCCGCCTAAGAAACATGCCATTGTTTCAGCTGCCAGGTTGACTGAATTAGAGAAAACACTTCTCAGGCAGGTTTGAATGAAGTGTGTTTGCAAGAGTATTTGGGTTTAGAATACACTTTCTCCAACATTCCTTTAAACAAAAGCCACTCTGATTAATGTTAACGGAGAAGATGTTGAAACATGTTCAAATGTGGCTGAATTGGAGTTTCATAGTTTACAAACACTCCCACAAAGCATTTACTCATTAGTTCTCACATCTGTGTGTAATTCTACTCTCAGTAAGCTCAAAGGTTCTAGGGCTTTTTTTTATTCTGAGTACGTGCAAAACAGTATCCAAGAAATCTCCTTTCCTATCATAGTTTTGTGTTTTTCCTACTCTGTTTAAACAGATCAGTTAAATTACAAGCAAAATGAACTGGCTTTACAATGTCTGAAGTTAATAGTCCATGCATCAGAGATTGACTTTTCTTTTTATTACTTGAGACAAAAATAAGTTAATTTTGGTTAGAAATATTTTAGAAAAATACTCTCCAAATCCCAAAGGGTTCTTAATTTACTTTTTTTTTTTTTTTTTTTGAGAATACGCTTTGCCAAGCCTGAATTCTGATTCAGCAGAATCAATAAATAAATAAGATTGTCTTTAGGTTGCAGAAAACTGCAATCAGTGTGCTGCTGTGACCCATCAGACAAGCAAAGGGCACCGGCCAATGCAGTCCATTTCACTGTCATTACTGGTATTATGGTGACTCTGGGCAACACCCAAGGAAGGTGAGTCAGAACCGTACAATAAATATTGTGGATCAAATGCTGAAGAGGCTTTGCCCTTACAAGTACATTATATAATACTAAATATATATGCGCTACTGCTGAGTTAAAAAGAAGTCAGTGACTTTAACATGTCATATCTATATGGAGGTCATTGAACCTTCTTTGAAAAGTCATTTTTTTCTAATGTCATCTGCTTTTCTCGTGATTTTTGCCCCCCTCAACCCATATAAAATGGATGTGTATTCAATCTTGAACTAAGCGTGCTTGCAATGATTGAGAAATGTCTAAGGTCAGAGCTTACAAAAAATTCATAAGGGAAGCAGCAGGCAAAAAAGAGAGGTTTTTTTTAAAGAGAGTTCAGGAGCCCCTGTATGAATTGGGCATGACATATTCATGTTACTGACTTCATTTATTTAATGTGGCTCCAAATAATTGATACCAGTATAGTGATAAAAGTACAGAGACTTCACTGCCAGAGTTGTGATAATGAAGAGCCTCCCTGCTGATTTCATTCACGGGGCTGTTAGTCTGTTGGGAAGGACCTTTGATGAAAACTGGGATGCAGCAAATGCCATAAAATAATCAAAGGCACAGAGCCCTTTACCTGAGGGGAGCTCGGTCAGGGAGTGATTCAGGACAGCAGAGGGAAAAGAGGGAAAATTGCATTACCCGACAAACCAGGCACAGCTTTTAAAAAAATCTGATCCAAATTGTGAGGACTGCATTATGTACAGAAATCTTCCAGATCTTTGGAACAGACCCAATTACGTGGCTCCAACAGTTAGTTAACTGGTATATCAACAGTGCTTCTCACCTCACTGAATGCAGCCCAAACTTACTTTATCCTCATCTACCAGCCATTTGTTCTCTCTGCCTCAGACCCTGAGCTCTCAGAAGCAGCGGCTGTCTTTTGTTATATGCTTAGCACAATGGGCTCCCTGTTTGGGCTGTAGAAAACAATCCCGTAGGCTCAAGACAGCCGTACAGTGCTGAAACACAGTTAATGTCAAGAATCCTAGAAAGGAACTGAATATTAATATGAATCTAAAATCGTTTCTAAGCAAGGACCTCATTTGTCAACTCTGCTCATTTGTTTCACTTCATGTAAGTGTGTCAATGGTTGATTAAAATTCATAAATGTGCAGCAGAGTTACTGGATAAATGTTGAGTTATTGTTTACATATCAGAGTGCAGTGAATGCGGGAGCCTGGATGTGGAAAACTGTGTCAGGAGAAGAGGACCATGGTACGAGTCACGGCCAGGACAGACTCACCAAACAGTCCGCAATGTCCCTGTGCAAACTCTGCTAGTGATTAATTAACTGTTACAATACCAAAAAAAAAAAAAACCAAAAAAACCAAGAAAACAAACTCTTACTTACAGTCCATGTCTACTGAGCTTCAGCTTCCAGTGACTGCATGTCTTGATGATTTTTTTTCCTACTAGATAAAAGCTTCTGCCATCAGAAATCTCTTGCTTGTGTGGATGACTGAGAATTATCAAGCTGCCTAAATTCCCCTTGCTATGCTTTCTCTTTATTACATCTTTGTTACCTAGCTGTCTTTATGTCTTCAGAAGCAAAATCTGGGTCACAGCACTCTGTGTCTTCCAGTCTTGAAGTTACTATGCAGTGTTTAAAGATAACTCCATCCTGTGTCTTCAGCTACTCTTCCAAAACTGCTACATCAGCAGGTCTAGTAAAAACTTGCAATGAATAATCCCTTATTAATCTTAAAACAAAAGGCACTTCAGGTGAGTTCACAGGCACCTACAACTCCTTCTGCAAATGGGTTGTTGGGATGTGCCCACAGAAGCCAAAGTCACAGCTGTTGAGTGCAGTTATGGGTCACACAGACTGAAGTAGATGCAGAATTAGAAAAGGCTTTCTGCTCCTGGAGTTTAACTTGATTTTTTTAATCGTGTACATTGGTTTGCAGCATTCTTTCAATTGGACAGATGGACAATTGTGGAATAGTGCTGTATCTATGCTTGCAACAGAGTCTGAAAATGATGCGAACAGAAGTAGCCTCTGGGATGAAAAAGATGGAGCTATTGCAAATGTGGCTCAGAAATGCCATTTGCACCTGTTCTTTGGGAAAAGTGTTCAGAGAGAGCTGTTTTACAGCGCTGAATCTCAGTATGGGACAGAACTGCAGCAAACATCGAGACACCTTCTCGTGTCTGAGTGAGAACAAAAAACATCAACACAAATAGGCAACAGTGAACATTGTGTGCTGTCCAAATATTGCCACTAACACTGTGCTGGCTGCACTTCTGTTGACAGAGCTTTCTAATACAGGAGGGAGAAAATTTGGGCAACAAAGGCACAGTGTGCTGTGCATGTAATGACACTGCTGCTCTCATCTCTATTCTTTAAAAGGAAGAAATTTAGACACTTCTTCCCACTAGTTTAAGTTGTAGTGCTTCCTAAGACCTGGGCCTTGCCCAGAGTGCAAGATTTATATTGCTGAGTAAAAGAGGGCCAGGGAGCAGCTAAGCACAGGCTCCAGACTGGGGACGCTGCTGAACTGTATGTTCACCTCTGGCTCTGTCTGGGACCTCTCCAGCGAGCTCTGCCCAGGGGACGGTTTGGATTCTCTTTGGGAGGCTGCTCACCCCAGTGATCCTGGCTAGCAATGACCTCACTGCACTGAGCCTGACTTCCTCCAGCCTACGCAGTCCTCTGCTGTACCTTTGCACTCTCCAGTACGACAACCCTGTGGCAAAGCCCTAAATCAGCCCTTGAGTGGTCTGTGGCACTGCTGCACATGCTTTGAAGCAGTGTCCCTGTCCCGAACAGCACGAGAGGCACCCCACAGGGCTGGGGACCGAGGACCAAGCACCGTGTAGTGATGGAACAGCCAGTCTGCTGTGGTGGGCCAACAGCCCTAACGAGTTTAGGAGCGAGCCAGTCAGTGCCACTCAACCTTTTGTGCCAGGTACTGTCCCCTGGCTCTCCTTTGCTTGGGTGTGCAGAATCATCCAAACTGTCTGAAGGCCAAACTCAAAAGTCCGTGGCTATCCAGCGAGAAGGTCTGTGCTAAATGAGTACATCTCGGGTTAGGCATTCATTTGATAGCAAGCATTCTCAAAGAGAACTTAATCATTATGTTATGATATGTGCCTATTCCTCATCCAGCCAGGAGAATTGTAATGGTTAATTTACAGTGATGTAGGCTGAAAGTTTTCATTAAAGCCATTTCTCCCTGGCAAATCTAATTATGACAAATTATTTGAATAGATAATGAGAAATAAATTATGTTATTTGAATAAATAACAATAGTATAATGGTAACAATTGAAAATGAAAAGCATAAGAACACCATAGCAAAACAATGCCTTGCTTTTGACATATTAGGCACAAAATGTTTTGCTTTATTTAAAAAAATAGCCACTATTAGAAATAGAAAATAAAAGGATCCAAGGAAGGACCAAATGTCAACATATTTGGATTTAAACATTTTGGGCAAAGTAATTATCTTCAGTACTTAATTTTTCCCAATGTTTGGATTATATTTTGGGTTTGGCCCCACTTAATTTAATGTGGATACTTAATATGATCTTTTATATGTCAAAATTTTTCAATCCTGACATTTTTAATGGAATGGAAAATCCATTTGACAATCGACTTTAATTTGTACGCTTTTGAATTGTTGTATCAGCTTTTGGCTTCTCGCTCATAATGTCACTTAGCAGTGGCACTCTTCGTTCTTGAAAGAACAACTATTACAAATACACAATACTTTTAAAACACCAAAGGGTAGGTGAGCACTGTCTGTGTTCCCTTGCATAAACTGTCTGCAGAGACAGGGCACAAGGAAAAACAAAAACACCAGCTAGAAGGCTTCTCCAGGGCAAGCGCCTGTCCATTTGCACTGGCTGTGCTCACTCCTTGAGCAGGAGCAGTCAACGGAAGTCAGCTCCAAGGAAATCACTGCCACTATCAGGCTGGCTAACATCAAACCAGTACCCTACAGATTAAGAGCCCGATGCAATTTCATCTTGAAAACGACTAAGTCAGGACTTGGAGTGATTGCTCTGGAAAGCAGAGGTTCAGCTAAAACTAGCTCCAGTTGCCAGTAATGTATTGATTTAGTATGCCAGCTATAGCATCGATTATCTTCTGCCTGATTCAGCCCTCGGATTTCTGTCTACTGGAAGAGCAGAAAACCCTCTCTTGTGAAAATTATTTCTGCATACTCCCACCAAATAAGCCCCCTCTAAATTTAAGGAATGCTTCACCATAGTCAGAGTCCCTTCAAACAACCAGACCTTCATGTTTCTCAAATAAGGTTTCCAGCAAGGGTTGCACATATTAATAGGGTCAATTGAGGGCACACCTGCAAATGCAGGAGTATTGACTACAGGCAAGTTAACCTCTCTGGGCATGATCTAACCCATCTAATCCACTGCCCTTTTCCCCCTTAGTAATAAGGCAGCTGGACTCCTAAAGGAATTTGTTTTAATTTCTTTTGCATTATGGACATTTACCTCCTGATGTTACTATATGTTAGATTTGCTAAACATGAGTGTAGTAGTTAGAACATTTTTAAAAGCTAATTGTATTTCTTGTGCTAATGAATTATTCATAGATAATCATATAAATCCACTCTCCACATTGATGTTTTATTTTGCATACTAATCTGAACATTTTGCATTTTCCAGGTTTTGATCTACAGATGATCTTTGATATTGACCTATTCATGAATATAGGGGTTTAGTTGCCCTTAGTGTTCTGGGTTTTTCTAATGCAGCCAAATAGTGAATACGTTTCATTAATTTAAGAGACAGGCTTTGTCTCAGGACTTCTTGTCCAACAACCTTCTGGTTGTTCCTTACCAACGGCCTTCAAGAGATTTGCTAAGGACTGGTGTAAATATCTCTGTAGGCAATACACAATACCTGTGTACCCAGATTTCACACCCTAACTTTTACTCCGCAGTTTTTTCTACTAATTTAATACATTCAGAAGCCCCAGGAAAGTAATAGAAAGGGAAGGAGGTTACCTTGATCTAGAGAACAAAGCACTGGCAGTTGTATAATGCTAGGAGCAGACTGAACATCATCATACAATTGAGGCAATGCATGTAGTCATTATGTCCAATATCTGGTCCCTCCTGTGCTAGAAACAGTTTGTTTTCAAGGTTCTCAGCAGCTTCAATCAATACAATGGCTTAAAATTCAAATAGTGAACAATCTCTGTTGTTTAATTACATTTTTTTTAGGATTCAGTATTGGATGAGAGAGAGTTAAAGTTGTGTCAAGGGAAGCAATTCGGTAGAAATCTGACTAGTAAGCCTGCTTTTGCAGCAGTTTTGTTATTTGCAAACCTCAGTCACAGCAAGCTTTGTCCATGAGGATTCCTACTGGAACTACCTAATATTTTCAAGCTGGTGGTTAAAAGATATGCTGAAAATTATACCATAGTTTATACATTTGCATCATGATTTCATACCATGTTGAAAGCAGAATATTTCTCAGTAATGCAAGGAAATGGTTTTTTTTAATAACAATAATTAATCTTGAAGAATAGTAAGACCATTGTCCAACAAGATGTTACTGAAGCAAGGAGATATCCTAAAGGATATTTGCTGTCAGCCTGAGGAGCTGAGGTGTATATGGTCCATGAGGTGGAGAAATAGAAAGTGAGCTTTCCCTGAAGCAAGCTGTGAAATCCTGACCTGGTGTTGTTGGTAGAAGGCTGTTTCTGACTTCTGAAAATGCAAACCTGACTCTGTACAGAACAACAGCTTTGCGTATTATGACAGCATAATTAGCCTAGAGGGACAAATTTTTAGAGGAGTTGAAAGATTTGATGATCTTTCAGACCAGTCACTTGAAATTTGACCACTGTCATTTTCAGCACTGAAGTCTCTTACCTCTCAGAAACATCAGGAGAGATTTTGCAGAGGTAGAAGATCACTGCTACACGGCTGCCTAGGTGAACAGTATCTGATGCAACTTCTGCTAACATGTACAGATTTTATGATCATGCCTATAACCAGGGGGCTGAGGGGAAAATGTTAATTAATCTGAAGGAAAAAATATTGCCAGAGGCCAGCTGCTGTCTGAATTGATAGAGTAGCTCCAGCACTGTAATTTGCAAACTGTAGATCCGGCAAGACTCCTCTCCACAGTTTTATCTCCCAGGTGCCCCAGGAGTGCTTTAACTCCTACCAGGGAAAAGCTCAATTCCAACAATAACTTTCTTGGTTTAGAGGCTGGCCAGAGTAAGGGTCTGTCTGCAGTGTGGCTGCAAACTGGCTGGGGAATATAAGCTTTGTATCACTATGAGCTCTGCACTATTGTTAGCAAATACCCTATGAACTTGTATCAGGGTTAGGAATTCAGTTCCAAGCCTTTCCCCTCATTCACCAGGCCCAGAAATAACAGGTGGTATGGGGAAAAGAAGGGATGCAGTAATGATGATGAGGCTGCACCTCTGTCATGCAGAGATCTGTTTTGCTTAAAGAACTTCCTCTGCAGAATGTGGTGTCTGAGAGAAAAGAGCCTAGCCTGGCTTTCAGGTGCCTCAGGAGCACTGCTGAAGAGATACATCTTGTCAGTGAAGTTTGGCATCGTCCAGACTGTAAATATAGATGTTTGATTGCAGGTTTAAGCATTTCCTTTTCAGACTTCAATTCTAATTCTTAGACTTTTTATCCTTAATTCTGCCCTTTGAGCAGTTGTGTCAAGCACAGTGCTAAACAATTCACTCGCTATTTTAATAATATGGTTTCTCTAATCACTGAAACAAATGAATCGAAGTAACTTTCAATTTAACTTTGATCCTTATCTTTCAGCTTGCTTAAACTTCCTAATCCTGTGCCTTTCCAACATCAAGAGCTCTATGCCTAAAGGAGCTACAATTCATAGACATATCTGGATCAGAGAAGCTTATCTCCTTAACACAATACTTGCCATATTAGTAAGCCTAAAGTTACATATATTTAGATAAGTATACATTCTATAAACAAAATTTAAAACATTTGAAAATTAACAATTTTAAACATTTGAAATTTTTTTTTTATAATTTATCACCTAATCTTATATTATGAACTGTTGGAAAGAACTAAATATGTGGTAATTAGTCTAATATCTAATCTAATATTGCACCATTATTTTAATATGTGAAAAGGGTTGCTTGTTAAATTTTTTTCTGTCATCTCAGAGGGACTTGTTTATAGGATTTCCAGAAGGAGAATGAAGGGCCATGCAATCAATGGCTTTGAAGCTGAAAAAGAGTCACCATAAGGTCACTCTTCGACAGACAAATGATGAATTTTTAAGGGTGATGCTTTATTCTGCGACCTTTTGACTTTCAGAACTGCCCTTGTAGCAGAGCCATGAGCTTCAGCAAATAAGTGAAATGTGAAAAACAGAAAACAAGGCTTATTATTTGACCTGCTTGTTAGGAAAAGCTTTTTTGTGTGCAGACTAAGAAAATCCTTGGATTGGGGTTGTTGCTTTCTAACTAGCATCAGAAAATAAAGCTCGCATTATGTCAAACTCATCCTAATGACCAGGACTCTTCATGTTCATGTAAAAGCCGCACAGTTTGACCAGGACCATGAGGTAATGTACAGTAAATAGAGGATGATGTTAGAGAAGAGATCTTGCTGACAGGAATAATGTGATTCAGCTGCTAATGACTCAGGGCTTCAAGAAGTGTTTTGGAGTAGACTTCAATTTACAATTCTCCTTTGAATTGCACTTGCTTATCATTAAAGCCTCCCAGCTGAAAGCCTCTCTCGTACACCTCAGGACAGGATAGCATCTTGCCAGGAAGAGATGTGGATAGTGTTTCACTTAGAGTGATAAATATTCCCACACGTAGAATAAAGCCCCAGTTGCCACGGATGGGCTCTTCCCCTGGGCCACCCAAGGTGATGGCCAGCCCCTCCTCAAACAATCCTGCCAGGCACTGTGTCCCTGGAACCAGTGTACATCTGGCTGCTCCTCTTGGCATCTCTAAACTTCGGTCATCTTCAAAAACAGGCCCTGGTGTGTGCCCATTTTTGTCTGCCCAAATCTGAGGATTATTACTCCGTCTTGAGTCTGTCTCCTAGAAACTGGGAAGGCTGCTTGCTGCTAGGGAGGCTAATGGGGCTTTCCTGATCTTGCCTTCAGCTCTCCCAGTCTCAGCACTTGTATTTCCAGTGCAGCCCTGGGTGCTCTTTGGCCTCTCGGCCTTGCCTCTCACACCGGTGTCACGTCACTCTGAGAGGTGAAATAGGCACTCCTAGTGATTTCGGTTGGTATTTTTTGTATCCAGCGTTTTCAGTGTCCTGTATTTTTCAAAGCTGGTTATTGCATAGAGAAGGAAAGCAGAGAACCAAAATCTCCCTAACGGCTGAGCAGGAACAGGGAGGAGAAGACTGAAATGAACTGTTTCTGTCCTGCAGAGCCATTCCAGTATTTCACTTTTTTTTTTCTGTCCATCCCTGATAAAAAAACTACACATACTAAAGTTACCTGCAGAAAATGTATTTCCGACCTCTACAAATAATTGAGAAAAACTAACATATGTATTTCCTGATTACCTAACTAAATATTTCCTAACACTTTTTAAAATTGCATCTCACTGAGCTGCTCCTACAAGATCAAAAGCCTTTCAAATCTAAGCTGAGCCTTTTCCTTCTTCTTGATTTTAGTGAGACTCCTCTCAGGTCTTGGAAAAATGGAGAACAGAGATATTGAAAAACGTCTGCTGCAACCTGGGTTTCTGGGCTCTCAGCCATGCTGCAAAACCCTCAAAACTTTGTGGTCTCCTAAGTCTCTGGTAGTCCATATGGAAGGACCATCCTGGAAATCTTGACCCTAGAAATCTGTATTCCTTAGTAGCCTGTAGGCAGGAAGCAAAGCAGTTTCCAGTGGCCACCTTTTCTAGCAGAGCTTCATCTAAATTCATATATTTCTGAAAAACATCCTGCTATTGACAGTTTTACATATTTAATAGAAAAGGAAACCAGACCTGATTTTATGGAAATTCCCAGGCATCTCTATGCATTGCCTGGCTCAGGATGGAAAAGAACTATAATAGTCTGCAAAATCAGAGACCAGCTTTTGAAATCTTGCTCACGATAATAATGCTTCAGTTTGCCTATCTAGAAATTGTGAACAATTTAGATGAACATTGGACCTCTCAACCTCATTAACATCTGAAGAGCAGTTGAGAGTCACCAGATGTGCAAAGAATGTCTCTTCTAATGCCTCCAATGGGAGATGCCTTGTTTGTGATGCTCTGTGAACCTCCAGACCTCACTCGTCTGACTTAAGACTGTAGTTGGGTGGTTTTGATGTCTTAGGGAGATAACTCAAACTCCTCAAAGTGGAAAATCAAGTTGAAACTTATTTCTTTCATGTGGTGTCTTATGAATTGATGCTGTGGGTGTTACATTTAAGTACAAGAGACTTGTACTTTTGGAAAATACCTTTAGCACAGTCTGTGTGGGTGAGAATGACTTCCCTGCAATCTTTGATTTTCTTATTTTTCTCAACAAATTATGGTCTTCTAAGATGAGACTGTGTCAATGGGCATTCTTGAAAGTGGGGAAAGTTCATGTTCTGCGCTCAAGAGAGACATGATTCCTTCCTTCCTGTCTTTAAGGGCTAAGCAGTTACTTGGATAACACAGGAAAAGTCCTTGATTATAATCAGTTTTCTCTCCATCAAAAAGTAAAATTTGGGAATCTGTCATTTGTGTAAAGATCATACGTGATTCACTCATGAACAGGAGACAAAGAAAGGGGAAAAGTAGCATTCCTGTAGTAGTTACAGTTACCAAATTCCCTGAAACTTCTCCAACACTCTGATTTCTTTTAATGTTTTAGGAACAAGCTCTTCCTCTCTGCCTGTCTGTATCCTCAGGTTGTAAAGGCAAAAGAAGGATTGCACCTCTTTCTTTTCTGCAAACTCAGCTCCCTCTCAGTCCCTTCTGATGGAGGTCTTTGGGCAATACAATATATAAATATTTATTGCTCTGCCACAGAAAAGAGTTTATTTCTCTTCCCAGGGGCATTGGCCCCATGAAACATTATGAGTTCCGAATATTTTACTGCACAGTTTCTCCACTACAAGTTCCACCTCTCTTCATTATACAGCAGCTGAACATTACATTCCTCCTCGGGGATGCTGAAGTGATCTCATGCTTTTCTAGGACGCGTTTTTCTGGAGTCATACAAAGTTATTTTTTTACTAACTAGAGGATATAAACATCAGTGTTTATCATCAAGGCCAAGTGTCTAAATTTGACCAAAGTGAGTAAACCATCTTCAAAACCTATGGTTATGAAGTTTGTACTTATGTAGCGCTGTGTTTCACTGCACAGTCAGCCAAGTCTTACACAGAGAGACTGCTTCAAAAACTGAGGGCTGCCTACTCACACAAGAAGAACTTCCATATAGCTGTTGGAGTCTTTGAGACTGTTCTTCTGGGCAGGAGTCAGTGGTGCTACAGTCACCTTCGTTGGTCTGAGACAGTTTTACTGCAAGAAGGACGACGACTGCTCCAGTCCTTGCTGCAGACTCGCTCAGAATGTATGGCTTTAAATAAACTCGGCAGGCCACTGTTTTCTGGCACGCCTCATAAATCTGCCTATATAAGTCTCGGTACATTCTGCCATCTATTACTCATGTCCATATTAGAGATAAAGTAATTCTCTTTGAAATTCCACTGCTGCCAAAAAAACAGTACATCATAATGTAGAATAAATACTTCTTCATGTTACACCTCCTTTATTTTTGTGTTTGACCCTTGCATGGGAAAAGGTGGGAAAAGGTTGGCAACTTCTCTTGTTTTTTGGGATGGCTCCTGCAAACATTGTGAGCCCAGGTGGAAAGGGAAGAAATAGATTTTGCAGCACCTAGTGAAGTGAGTAATATCTTTAGCACAATTTTTTGGAATAATTCTTGCTCCTTTGCTACACACTCTGGAGCAAACGTGTGCCAAAGTAAAATCAATTAGCAGCATTTGTGTGCGAATTATAAAAAAATCAGTTGCTTACACAAGCTTTAAATAAGGCTTTGCATCTTTGATACAAAACCTGCTCTTCTCTAGAGACTTTGGGATAACGTTTGCATGAAAGTTCTCATCTGGAAAATTTCTTACTTAATTTCAGGTTTCTTTCGATCCTCACAGTTTGAGGACCCCTTGCCTTTTCTCTGAGTCCAGTAGCCTGCAGATGGACATCAGGAAAGCCAGCAGTGCTGTTCAGGCACTCAAAAATTAATCTAATCACTTTTGGGATCCATTTTAGACGACCAGGCAAAGCTTCAGCCATTTCCCTTGCTTGGGCCAGTGTGCTTTCTCTAATTAGAGAGGTAGGTTAAGTTATCTTCTCATTGCAGCAATTAACACTTGCAGTGATTGCCAGGCAATTTTGTAATGATTCAGGAAGAGCATCCAACTTCAGAGAGTGTTCCTGTACTTCTTGGTCAGAGATGAAAGTTCACATTTCAGCGAGGAACAAGCCACACCAGAGTGCCATTAGACCATCCTTGCTCATAGTGCACAGCATGCTGTATATTAATGTTCTTGCTATAAATAAAACATTCAGTTTATCCCGTACATCTGATTTTCACATCTAAGTGAACAGCCTTGGGTTAGAGTTGGGCATGTAGACAAAAAGCATCACAGCAAAGGTAGACAATAGACTACTCCACTTAATTCAGTGCAAATTAATCTTTCCTGTAGCAGTTTGCTGCAGTGAAATTCACCCATTTGGCTGCCCTATAAACACTGAGACTGCATGTAGCAATGCTAATGAATAGTTTCAGGCACTTATTTACAGAACCTAACTGAAAGAAAAACCAAATAAAATGTCTGTACACTTGCCGGTCTTGATGTATTTGAATGCTAGACAGCTTCCTGTCTCCTGCCATCTCAGCAGTGATTCTGCGTGTCAAGCACTAGAAACAGAGGAGCAGTGCTTCGTCACCACAGCATGCATATTTGATAATCCACTTCTGTTCTATGTTACTCTTCCTTTCAAGAGATTTTAAGGGGAATAATTTCAGATGCATGCAACAGTTCTCCTGCTTCTTCATGGACTACCTTTTCTAGCTTTTATCTTTACTCACTGTGTGTCAGAGCATACTTCACCTCACGTGCTTCTCCTTCTAGGAGAGGTATGAACCATAATTAGGTGCATGTGGCAATAGCCTGCTGTTAAGATATGTTTACACATTAACTTTTCAAAAATACAAACATATAGCATGATTTTATAACAGGAAAATAGGCTGCATCACTTTTTATTTTTATTTGTTTCAGTGTGACTTAACACTACCTGCAATCAGCCTGAATTAAATACAGTTGAATGAATTTTAAACTTAGATAAGTGTTTACATATATACTTGTATAGGTTTATCTGAATTGTTTAAAACTCTGCATCGTGGTCAAGGCTTCTGTTAATCCTGTACTATCCCAATGAACTCTGTAGACACAAGTGAGAGAAGAATGTGGCCTGTGGCATTGTATTGGCAAAAAGAAAAGGATTATTGCAAATAAATTCTGAATAAAAATGCAAAAAAAACCCTGAAACCAGTTATCTTTTAGTAGACATTGTTCTGGAAATCTTTAACCCCCAAAAGTGACAAGCAAGTAAAGACAGGATTGTAATGGAAACATGACCAAAGGTTCTGCAATTTGCCAAATAGATAACATTTAATAACATGAAGTGACAGCAATCTTGAAATTCTAATCATTTTAAGCCATCCACATTCAGAAACAGGTTGAAAAATAACAGCACAAATTGATATGATTCATGTAAGATTCTCCTGGTCTGTCTGGAAAGAGTATCCTCTTAAATGAAATATCATTAAAAGCCCCCTGCTAAGAAGCAGCCAAGTGATACCCAGGGTCTACATCCTTTACTTAGAATGGACATGGTTCATTGTATATTCATGTATATTGCTAAACAGCTAGACTATGTCCCTAATGCAAATAGTGGAGGGCACATGGAAGAGCTGCAGTAGTGAAGTCAGACAAAAAAAATATGGATTAAAGTTTTAGCAAGTGGGCTAGAAAGAGCATAGGTCTCAGCCCAGCTAGATTCCAAAGACAGTAGTAAGACACTTTAATTACATGATTGATGTGGGCTTCAAAAGAAAGCACCAAATCCACAATGACCCCAAGGTCACAAGCATTATCTGCAGGATAAAAGAAATACCACAAATGGAAACTACCACAGATGACACCTGAGACCTCTGCGCCAGTGAACTAATCAATAGCAACTCAGTTTTGTCTGTGTTAAGTTTAACAAAATTTGAAGTTACCCGTGATTAAATATCACAGAGGCAATTACACAAAACATCAAACTTCTTTGTAGGCTCTGAAGGGACTGAGAGGATATCCGAATATCGTCTGCATACAAATGACACAGCAAACAAGGCAGCTGAATACTGTTAAGTAAGAGAAGTACATAAATAGAAATCAAAATTGAAACCATAGGAGAATCATAGCCTTCCTAAAGAATGGATTCCCTCCAGCAGAAGTGAATTCTGTCAATATGCATGAAACAGCGAAGACAAACTAGTCGAAGCTCCCAAATAGAATTAAAGAAAGGCCTGATAAATAGTCATTGGAAAGTCAACATCTAGTAAAATATATGAGCTGCTAAGTAATTTAAATATTTTATTCACCTTCATTAATACGTCTGGAAGCAAAAACTCCCAGGGAAAGAAGTGGCTGTATTCCATTTAGAAGGAAAAGCTTAATCTATGTAGATGTATCAGTGATGTGCTCGGCCTCTCTCTGTAGACATCCAAAGAATTGTTGAATTGCAATAATGCACTAATATGGGAAGACAATCTCCGATCAATGATTTTGTCTCTTGAAAGGCAGGGTAGCAACGACTTCCAGCATCTCATCTGCCTCTGGAATTAGAAAAGGGCCAGGCACTGACAGAAAGTGAAGTTAGGTCACGGTTGAAGGAGTGAGAGTAACTTTGTACGCACATTCAGGCCAGATGGAAGCTCCACTTGACAGGGAAAACATCAGGACAAGAGTAAGAAGAACAAGCAAAGGTCTGCGAGTGGGAAAAGTTCCAGAAAAATGGTGGCAACGGCCAAAAAAATCTAGGCCCTTTCCAAAATTTAACATGGGAATTAATAATGATTTATGGCTGTAAAATTGATGTTAATTCAAGTAATTTTAGCAATATCCTTATCACTTCGATTTGGTGCTATTACAGCTAGCTGGGAAGACCATACAAATTACCCAGAGAAGGATTTTAGCTCACCTATGGGGGCTTTTTCCTATCATGTTTGCATTTCTTGACCATGTTAGTGCAGGATCTGAGCCAAAACCAGTCACAATGGAATATGGACAGAGGATGAAAATTTACTAAAACATAGAGGGATTGCAAGGAAGGACTGTAACAGAGTTCAATGGAATGCAATGTCAGGGACGACAGCTTAAAATTATCTCTGAAGTAAAAAAATTCAGAATATCAGGTACCTAAATAGAAACCTGCGTATAAAGATTTACTGGGGATTTTATGTTGGCTTTGTTTGTGTTTGTTTTTGTTGCTTTGTTGTTTTGTTTTAGAGAGATCTAACTGATCCCAAATACAGAGAAAATAAATGCAAAGACACTTGTTCCCAAGAATCAATTCTTGGGTTCTAATAAATCAGGACAGGAAGGAGGGATCAACCATGGACCATATGTTTCCTCTGCCACCTTGATTTAGCGGCAAAATTGACCTTTGCTCCTGGGTTCAAAAGTCCAGGCCTTCTGTGAGCTTCCATAATGAGATGTCAGCTGTAAGGCAGTAACATAATGAAACTCAGGTGTGGATTTAGCAGGACAGCCAAGGGGGATGTGACCTCCTTCTCTCCCTGTCATTGCCCCTCTCCCCTGCCCTACTTCATGCATTCTGCCTGCCCGCCCCTATGCCAGCACTGGGAATGGGGTTGCCTGCCTCCAGGTCCATGTGGTCCTTCTGTGAGTCCGGCAAGGAAGCAAGAGAGGCCTAGACCCTGCAGGAGAAGATCCAGGGCCCAGTTCTGCGTAGTGCCTGCCCTTGGAATGGTGCTAGCAGCCTCTGCTGTCTACAGGATTAGGTGCAGGAATGGGCTGTGAGAGCCTGGTGGGCCTCAGAAATACTTCTCAGCTCCAGGCACACATCGCAGCCATATTACAAATATTGAGCGCAGAATGTGAAGCTTTGCTTCCCACGTCTGCCTCTGTGGCCTGGTGCCCATAGGAAAGAAACTCCAGAAGGTGCATGGAAAGGCTACGAGAAGGTTTGACTTGCTCAGGTCAGGTGCCAGGTCTGGACAATCGGTGCTTGTGGAGATTCAGCCACGGTGGGTGAAAACTATCGTGTGTGATCCCATATGACGAACATAAAAACCAAGTGAAAGAATTAGTAACTTGATCAAAAATTGTCTCCATTTTGCAGGTAAAATAGAATGTTTTGGACAGTAAACACTCAGAGAAACCCACTCTATGTCCTTAGGAACTTCTGTACGGAACATGATCCTAGTTATACTACCTGATGGCATCATCTCTAGACCAGGGAACAACCTTAACTGCATGTGTACATTGTTTGAAATATATCCTTATTTTAACTATTGTGAATGGTTACAATGATCACCACTGCTTCCTCTATTTTTTTATTGAATTCTCCCTTTTTTTTTAGTTTTGTGTTTGGATTTTTTCTTATTTGATTTGTTTTGTAAGGTTTGGGTGGTTTTTTTCTGTGACATCATCAGAAATACTACTATAATACTTGCATTTAAGTCCCTTCTTGAAGCTCCCTCCTGGCTATGCGGCATATGAAAACAGCTCTTAACTCTTTCTAAAAGCTTTGCCAGGTCACTAACTCTTTCATAACATTCTGGCCTTTCCGTAAGGCATAAAATATAAAGCAGACATGAGTGTTTCACATTGTCTCCTCACCACCAGTATTACATGGACAAAATACATGGCCCCAGAATGACCTTCTCATTAGTCCTTCTTGGTGTTGCCATGCTTTCCGGTTAAATATTATTTAAATCAGAAATAAGACATGCAAGCACTGGTATTCATAAAACGCTTCTAAATTTTTTTACACACCACTTTCACATCTCTAATTTTGGAATTTCCAGACACTTAGGCTTCAGAAAGCTGAGAATTAAGCTGTCCTGTTTTGTAAATCTGTGAGAAATAGTCTCTGCTTGTTTTCAGCAATATCTGTACGCTTATGCTGCTATTAATAGTTTACATGTGTATCTTTGATCCTATGGTCAGGACTGGTGAACTGATTATGCTTCAGCGGCAGCAGTTGATTTGGAGCAGTTTCTTATTTCTCTTCTTTCCTATGTTTTCATACTTTTGGGAACAAATGCACTAAGAGATTCCTTAAAAATCTGTATTGCTTGAGCAGGAGTCATACAGGTGACCTCTGCTAGGTCTGTAGCTACAGTGGTCTGAGACTAGCTGCAGACATCTTATTACTTGCAGCAAAGGATGCAAGAGCAAATATTTGCAGGTTCTCCACTGGCAGCAGTTCACAGTCCAACATGCGGGAGGCAAGCAGCGTTGAGCATTGACAGCTCAATGGCAGCTAGGTAGGGTTCTCCTAAGCCAGAAAGCCAGTTTTCTGTTTTCTGTATCAAAAATGCCATAAAAGAAAGGACTTTTCTAGTTCAAATCCATCCTGACAGGACTGGTGTGCTGAAAAGAGACACGCTACCTTTCTCTATCAGCATGGCCACAAGGTTGCAAGCTTTTTCACCCCTCCATTTTGTCCATTTTCACCGAAGTTTCTTGCCTACCCTTCAATGCAAGCTCCAGAGCTCTGTAGCTGTAGTTCTCTCTGGACACCGACACCAGACGTTGGCCATCATACTACATGCAGCACTTACAGCAGATGCCATTGCAGTCTAGCCAGAACCAAGCCCCAGGCCGAACCCAGCTCTACGGGGCACCCATACACATCAGCGCTGCTGGGAAAAGCTTAACATTTCCCTTCCTTGCCTCGGAGCCCTTGCAGAACACACCTGTGCGTGCTGGTCCCTGCTTGCCTTCTCCATGTGGCCCGAAGTGGGCAGGAAGCCGATGCCAAGCCTCAGTGCAGCCGTATCCTTCTCCTGGCCCTGCCAGGCACGGACACACGCTGCTGCTGCTATTTCTGTTGCTCAAGAGAGAGGCAAAAATAGCACATGGTACTTGTAATGCCAAGATTCCCGGGGCATTTTGGCCTGCCCGTGGCATGGCACTTTTTACAAAGCTATTTCCTGGGTCACCAGTTGACCTTGGAAAAGGAAAGCTGGCCTTGTCTAAGGAAACTGCCCCAAAATATTCCTGCCGTGAGGCAAGGCTGGTGGCCTGGTATGCGCAGGGCAGACAAGCAGGGAGCTGTCTAGAATACCAGTGACACGTGCTGGCAGAAAATCACCACTGCATGCTTTTGCTAATTTGGCTTTGTCTCTTCGTGCTCATTTCTGAACTGGCTTAGATCTGCCTCGCCTGGTGATCCAGCCGGGGACAGCTCTGATACCTGGATCATGGCTGGTGAGGGCTGCTGAAAGAGCTTCCAGGGCCTTCTCCTCCCGGCAGAACTTGCACCCTGACTTTTTGAAGCTGTCACTACTTTTTCATTACTGTAATACGTGTACTAGGCTGCTATTCTTTCTTCTAGTGACGCTGGTAACTTTCATAGGACTAGTACAGAGAAATTGTATCCTCCCTGGTAGTCAAGTTAGTTAATACACTCCACGGTAAAAGACTCTTGTGATTGTTTCATTAAAAATCTCTCACAGCCTCACTGTTTGTTGTAAGGCTTTGACATCCAGCAAAAAGAAACACCCTTACGCATCAGAAGTGTTTTCTCTAAAACTGTCTTCTGCTACAGATGAACTACAAGTTAAAGAAGTTGACATACTTCCTTCTCTTGAACATGTACATCATATATACAAATTATAATTTTAACCTTACTTGAAATATTCCTAAGAAATAACACATCCAAATGATGCAATTTCGCCATTGTGCTGGTTTTGTCTGGGATAGAATTAATTTTCTTCACCATGGCTGACGTGAGGCTGTGTTTTGGATTTGTGCTGAACACAGGGTTGATAACATAGAGACGTTTCTGTTATTGCTGAGCAAGGCTTACATAAGAGCCATAAACCTCTTCTGCTTTTTGTGCTGCCACACTGGAGAGGAGACTGTGGCTAAGTGGGAAGTTGGGAGGAGACACGGCTGGAACAGGTGACCCAGACTGACTAAAGGGATGTTCCAGACCACAAGGCCTCATGCTCAGTGTGTAAGTGGGGGAAAAAGGGAGAAGGAGGGATGTTTGGAGTGATAGCATTTTGTCTTCCCAAGTAACAGTTGCTTTGCTTACGTGTGTGCCTTTAGTTTTCCCTATTAAATGGTTCTTGTCTCAACCTACAAGTTTTCGGGTTTTTACTCTTCTGACTCTCTCCCTGATCCCACTGGTGAGGGAATGAGTGAGCAGCTGCCTGAGACCTGGATGCTGGCTGGGGTTAAAGCGCGTCAACTATAATTAAAATTGAAGCTGCAAAATAAAGTACTAAAAAGTTGGAAAATGACACAGTCAAGGTTGGCTGTGTAATCATAGGTGGTCTCTAGTCAATATGAATTTTGGTACTAGTTGAAAAAATCTGTTTGAAATTGCTGATCTTTTTTTCTGACAGCAGGATCCCCTGCACCACAGAGCTCATAGATCAAAACTGAATTTGCTTGCGAAATAGTGATTCTCTCATCTCATGGTCTTCAAGTTTAGTTCTGTAGGACTGGGGGGGGTCAGATTAAGAGAAGTAGGCTTTGAATTTTCGTTTGCTTATTTTATGCATGATATTAATTACTCTGCCGGGGGATATAATAATATTGCTTTCAAACATGTCAGTGCAATGGACCAACAGGCTCCAATCTCAGCCATACTGACTTGTCTACCCACAGAGCAAAATCTCTGTCTTGGCAGCTGCATATCCACCCTTTAGGCCGCATTTTAAACCAAAAAAAACCCTCAAATTCTAACCCCCCAGCCCTGTTTCCCACCAATCTTAGAAACTGCATAACATTTCATTAGAAATTTTCCTGTCGTCATTGGCCAAAGCATATCATCTTTATTCCATACTTTTCCACTCCTGACTACAAGTATTGGTTATTTTCATTTAAAAGATTTGTATGCACCTACAATCATGGTATTTGGATGCATGACAGTACTATTCTCAGCTAGAAAAGAATCCAAATAGGACCAAAGAGAATATGAAGGAGCAGCCAAGAAAAAATTCATCATCTTAAATTTGTTACTTTTGTAGATTTTTTGTTAGGGTGAAGATCTTTTAAGTCAGGTTTGCTGGCAAAATGCATGATAGCCATACAAATTGTAAAGCCTGGCAAAAGTGCTTCCAAATTAAAGAGTTTAAAATTAAGCGATGATGAATGTAGATCACATTCAGATCCTTAAAACATTTGCAGTTGCAGAAGCTAACCTGGGCATATTCTAAAGTATAAGTCTTTAATTTCTCATTAGACACTAAGGACTCTAGGTGATTATTAGAGAATAATGGTGCACTGAATGCATTCTGAACAGCTTGGATGCATTGCACCCACCAAGCCAATGTGAGAAGGAAATGAAGGCCTTGTCCTATTTTCAGAATAGCAAAGCCAGGTATGTTTGTGTTGATAGTTTCAGGAGTATGAAAATTACTCCACAAATGACAGTTCTTTAAAAAATTCATATAATATTATTAATAATAACACCAATAATGATGAATGTCTGTGGTAGCTAACTTGGGACCCAACAGGAACATGTGGTTTTTTCTCAATGTGAAACATTTGTACTTTCTGCACTCAGCTGGATATGCTTGTGCCACGAATTTGAGGCACCTGAGGCTTTGATTCCCATGACCTACTAAGAGTCATGCAAAGCAAAGAACTTGTATAGCACAACAAATTCCTGTCTTCGTATTTCCCTCCTGACAGGCAGGGCCAGAGAGTTAGAGCTCCTGTGCTGCTTACAGGGCTTTTCATGCAGGAGTTATTCTCAAGAGGCTCTTTCCATAATGTTTAAGATCCTTTTAGATAGAAGAGTGGCTAAAAAAAAAAGAGTCTTAACGTAATTGATAATCAGGTTTGTTATTTGTTGTGTACCTTGCAAAATACTAAGACACCAAAGTATTTAAGAATTGAAAGCAGCAACAAATTTGTGCATTAAATTTTGAGCGTGGCTATATTCCAGCACTGAAAAATAAATATTGTCAGAGTGACAATAAAATGATGACCACTGAATAAAAAAGATCAGGATGTCTCAGGTATTATCAGCCAAGTGCAATGTAATAAGGATATATTCATTTTGAAACATAATATGCAAGAATGGTGAGAAAATCTGCTCATTACTCCAAATAAGAAAATCTTTAGTTTTTATAATTGATATCAATGTTACTGAGAACTTGAACTTCTTCCTCTGAGATTCCAACAGACACCAATTCAGTTTCATATTAACCACATCAATTGGTTTCAGCCACTGCTTTATAACCAAATCCCAGAACTGGTGCTGATGTAACTTAAATTGCTATTTCTATGAGTATGAAAAAGGATTCTCCCAGGTTTATATGCCAAAAAAGCAGGCAAGACTTTAGTCAATGATGCAAACAGTTTATGGCAAGCATCTGACAACAGACAATTTATAGAGGCAAGAGAGAAATTATATGAAAGAAAATCATACTAATTAATGGTCATAGCATATTAATAATCTAATTATCAAGGTAACATCGATGGCAAGAGAGAGCTTTGATACAAACATGGAGTAGACCAGTGAATATTAAATAAACAAGTATTATAGAAAGAGTGTGGTTAGATTTCGGCATGTATTGGCTGCAATACTTACAAATTCTTAACAAAGCATCTCACACTGGCATGAAGCGTGACCATATGGAGAGAAATCTGTCAGAAGAAACTTTAAGAGGTACATAACTATAATCCTAAAGATTCTGAGAGAAGGAGCTGCCAGTTTTGATCAGCTGGATCAACTTGGCCTACTGGTAATGAAGTAAAAGTCAGAAGCACAACCCTCAACTCATGCAAGACCACTTTTGAGATTAAAGAGTTTGGCTTTCCATGCTATACACAGACACATCGGAAGGGGTCTGGTATCAGTTGTAAAGTCAGAAATGCTTGTCTACAAAATATCAGCAGGGAAAACAGGTTTTCGTGGTTGGAGATTCTTAGAAAGCAACTCTCTGAGAGAGATCTGGGAAGAAGATGTGGAACAAAGGCTTTTTTAGCATGTCTTTCAACAGGCTTAAAGGTTTTAATGGTTGCTGATTAGAAGCTCATTCAAAATGTGAAATGAGCCCATAGCAAGTTTCAGGTTTCGAGTACCCTTTGTACACTAGTGACTGAGCTGTAGGTCCTGGGCTACTTTTTGCTGCCTATTTTCTGCCTGTATTGGAGCCAGCAGAGTGGATCTGAGTGCATCTCAGCTTCTCTGAACTTCCACTGAGTTCCACTCTGGCCTCCATTGAGCAGGAGTGGGGCAAAGCAGGTCAGTGATAAGATCATCCACGTGCAGCCTGCAAATGCAGACACATGAGATCCACCCAAGGAAAAGGTGCATAAGCAACCCATTTCTTAAGCTGGACAAGGCCAGTTACGGAAGGGTTGAAAGAAATAAGGAGAGGCTGTGTAGCCAAGTGGTTTAGTTACATGTGTTGGACTGATGTACTCCAAAGCTGTCTTTGATTTGGGTGAAGTCCAGCCCACTCTTTCCTTGCCTTCCCCAGTGTGCAGCTTCTTGGTATGGGCACCCTATGGGAGTAGAGCCTCGTGAAGTAGTCCCAAACCTAGGACTTCCTCTTTCCAAACCTCAGTCCCACGAGCAAACTGAGTTTGCTTTAGCCTGTCTGTGCCTAGGTAGCACTTACAGCTTATAACGCAAAGGCCTTTCCAAAGAGATTCTGGACTGATTGTTCTTTCTTTTACCATGACAGACAATAAATCTAAATAAAATAGTGCAGGTCCTCTATGCATCCTCATGCCTTCATTTCCTCAGCTTCTGCAGAATTCTTTAGGCTGAGGTACAGATTTTTTGGGTTCTTTCCTTTCTTGTCTCCCTCTTACATGTGCGTCTCTGCCAGTCTCTGGAACCTGCTCTATTTTGGGAAACCAAACTATTATTTCTGCTTCAGCTCTCTAAAATGTCTTCTTAGACTTTAGTGTCTGCCAGCCTCTCTTTCTTATTTGGTAGGTTGATTTCTCATCAGCTTTTGCTCCCTGGAAACTGACCCACAAACAAGGAGCAAACTCCCCTAAGTTAGTTTTAAGGGCCAACACTTTTTTAATGGTAGTATTTCACACAAAATGGGCATCTATGAGGAAGATGGTGAGAAATCATGACAGCAGGAAAGAGACAAAAACCTACAGAAAGTAAATGCTGTTTTCCACTTATTGCATTGCATTTATTTACAGTTTATATTCTTACATTGGTATTGTGGAGGAGAACAGACCTATGTGTTGTGATTAAGAGCACACTGAGCTGAAGATTCAGCAGCATCACCATTGTGAGGGCATAAGCATCCTGATGTCACCCTGCCACAGCCTGGGGCTCTTTTAGAGCTCCTGGGGCCAGGACAGGCTCTGTCAGAGCGCACAGGGCTACCAGCAGCAGGCTGTGACACCCTTGGTGTGAGGGGATTGATGGCATGGGTAACTTTTGGTGGCAGAATGGACATGGCTCTGAGCAGCCACTGAAGATGTGGATTCAGAGAAATGCTTGTGGAAAGAGGGCAGAGGAGACTCAGAAGGGAGACTCTATTAATCAATATTTCTGTTTGCACTGAGGGAAATCCAGACTGGAAAGCCTCTGCACTGCCTTCTTTGAGGCTGTTTATTCCTATTAATTACTAATGACTCACACTAATGAAGAGAAGGAAGATATGCTTCCAAGTATGATTAGAAAATCAGTGCTTGGGAGCTAACTGAATGGACCTGCAATGACTTCCCCAACTTCTTAGTATGAAAGTGGGTATCTCTTGTCACCTTTTTATGGTATGCTTCTGAAGAATTTATGGGAGCTAAAATGAAACAAAATATTAACCTTATTGAGAAAAAATATTAGGCTGAAACAATCATATGAAAGGTAGCTACAAACTGGATCTCTGTGGAAGCTTACTTCAAGAACATATATTTATCAAGAGATTTTAACTGCAGTGCTTTTATTTGATATATGAATCCTAAATAGCATTTAGTCATTCTTCCTCTAAATGTAAGGAAGTAACAAGAAAAACAGGAAAAATAAGCAGAAAACCCATAATTCTGGGAAATATAGGTGTAACTTATACCACGGTTACTGATTTTACCATATCCAACTACTACAGTCATGTATCCAACTATTACAGTCATCTGGCAGTCAGTTGCTGCCAGAGAAGAGAGGAATGAGGATATGTGAGAGGTTCTACTCTGCAGACACCCAGCAGATCCACAAGCCTTTCATTATATTTTTCTCTTCCCTGTCCAGTTGACGAGATGGGTGACAGAGTGACTTTGGTCACTGGCACCTGGTGTCCAGCCAGGGACAACCTACCACACTGTCCTAGCTGCATTGCTAAAGCAACAAAAAAAGCATACACATCGAGTTTAGCTTCTAAATTTCGTTTGTAATGTTTGGAATATTATGTGAAAGATTTTGATGTTCAGTCTTTGAAAGTGACTGCAGCAGAAGTCATTGACAGGGAAAAAATCCAACAACCCCACACTGAAATTTGCTGTTTGGCAGGTACCAAGCACTCTCAGCTTTCAGTCACCTGTGCAGCTGAGTGGAGAGAAGGGCACAGCCTTCCTCAGCCTGGTAGTGCCTGGTGCAGTTCTGGCCAGAAACAGAGTGACACCTTGCTCATCACATCGCTTGATCTGGTGCCCATGTAGAGAGGACAACATCAGAAGTAGTGAGACGCTTGTTTTTAATGCTTGATTTAGTTGTTGAGATATTTTTATCACCCTTTTCTCCCTTCTGCTGCTTTTTGTTCTGTTAAGGCTCTTAGATCATGGCTCTGAGACACAAACAATCAGTTATGGTATATCTTTACAATGTCTAATACAATGATATTCTGAATATAGCCTAATATTTCATTTACTGCAGTATAAATTATACTATTCTAACAAATTTTGGGACTATAAAGGAACATCCATTATTTCTGTGTTATCTCAGCTAAAATTCTTGTGCTGCATTATACCACATTTCTCATCCCTGTTATTTAAAGTAATTTACAAAAAATGTGATGTGAAACTTCAGAGAAATCTCAAGCAATGCATTTTATGTTGTCTGACAGCAAAAAATACCGCATTAATTTGAACATCCAAATAACATAATCTGCTCCTAGTGCATATAAAGCTCAAATAAATGTTCCTCTTCGTACAGTAAAAAACCTCAAAGTGGATAGATCTTCTTATTTACCATGAAGGAGGGCCTACTCACCTAAAAGCCTTCGGTCTCAGCGTGTCCGTGCTGACCATTTGCCCTTCCTCTGGCAGCAGTTGAGCTGCAAAGGGACAAGCAAAGGGACAAGCTGTCAGTGTCTCAGCACGCTCTGCACCTGCACAGCTCCCAGCACGGACTAGGAGGTGAGACAAGTGTGACCAGTCAATGGGAACATTCTCACACCTCAGCAAAGGTCTTGGGGACCTGGACAGCCTTTCTGTCCCTCTACTACATGTGTTGACCATGTGTACGTTGTCTGAAGAATTCAAGCTCACCCTCTGCCCATTCAATTATTAAGGGAAATGAGAAAATCCTCTGTGTGGATCATCTTTTTCATTTTTATAGTACTTAAAAATAGACACAGTGGGGTAATCCTGACAAAGCTAGGTATCACCAATGCAGGAAGAACAAATAACAAGAACTACGGAAGAGTTAAGAGTGTTTGTTCCTGTGCTTCCATGGAGTAGATGAAGTGTGGGTCTCTTGTAAAATATGCTCGTGTACTTGGATTCTTTTCATCCTGCACTCACTCCTCTGCAATCTGCTTACCATGACAAAAGTCACCAGAGACGCAAAGTGCTGTGATAATGAGAGAGCTGTAGGTAACTTCCAATCAGTCCCCTGTGGCATATTTGGAATTTACTAGCCATAGGATATAGTGGTTTCTCCATGCAATTGCTGCTGACTTCACATTTCTCCTTCAGTAAATATATGCAACCATTGAAAAATAAAATTCAGGTTTACCTTAAAAGAGTGCTGAGCACATCCCTCTTTGTGTGCCTCATGTTTATCCATCTTGCAATCTTGGGAAATCAGAGTATTGGCTTTTGTTATAGTAATCTCACCGCTGGAAGCAACCATCATTTGGCTATCGGAAATTTTATTTAATTAGTAATTTATGGCTCCTAATTTTCTCGGACACTTTTTGCAAGTGAAGCTGCAAATAACATCATGCCAAATATTAAACCTCTGGATGCAGCGTATGCAGCCTTTCACAGACCAAAATTATACCTCTTTAGGAGTTTTACTCCCCTAACAAATGTTTTTTAGGAATTATTTCTCTGTATGTAAAGAGCTGGCATAGAATATAATATAGTAAATTTAATAATTAATGATATTTTTTCATTATATGGTTTTATCACCAGTACATTTTTATCAATTAGTGTATGTATTACTGTAGCAATAGTTTTATTCCTCCTAGGGCACACATCTGAAATTACTTCATGGAGTAAAGTTTTAAAAGCTATATTACGTGTTTCTTTTTTTCAGCTGTTGTTTGCAAGTTGCCCACCTTACCTCTGGTAACACTCTATGCAGAGATAGACATGAAACCCTTTCAGCCATCTCGTGACATTACCCTTAAATTATCGTTCCTGTTTTCAAGAGAAAGAGGAATGCGTTTAACATTTCCTTTCATTTTGTTCTGCTTTTAAGTATCCCTAACACTGTGCCAGAATAAAAGTCAAAAGTTAACGCCATACTAATGGGGTTAATGTGTGGTCAAAGTCTGCATTTTTTTTCTGCCAGAAAAGCATTTGACATTATTCTTGTTGAATAAAGACAGTCAGCAGTGATACGTTACAAGCCTGCAGCTCTGAAAAGGAAAACCGGGCTGTTTGCACACACTGATTGCTGTATGTCTTTGTTCCAGGCAGGGCAGGCTGTGCCAAGAGGTGGTTTTATTCGCACTTCCAAGTGCCATGCTGCTGCAGTGCAGTGCAAGGAGCACTTCGGAGGCACAAGGGCCTCAGGTACAAATATAATGATGTGACTGTTTATTCTCTGTGTTGATCCACTATGCCTCTATTCCAGCTTCATCTCAGCTGATTTCCATGGTGTTATATTGCCCTCGGCCTGGCAGCAGCGTGGTGATGGATCAGGAATTCTTTTCCACAGTTTGCAGTGCACAACAGTGAATTTTCTAGGTAGCCTGTTCAGAGACCTCTGCATTCCCTTATGCTGTAAGACAGATGAGGATGAACAGGAGCCAAAAGGAATGGCAAAACCTAGAGAGAAGCCATCTGCCCTCTTTTCACCTCCTCATGGAAGTCTCCTGTTAGTGATACTGTGAGCCCCTGGCTAGAAAGGGTGTCTCGGGGTGATTCTTTGACAGTACTGTATTCCCCATCATCTGCTTGATCTCTAGAATGCAGTTTGTACCTTTGAACTGCAAAGAGGGAGAGAGAAGCCAGAGGAACTCTTCAGAGCTGCTTGTTTGACCTTGCAGTTAGATGTTTACATACTTTTCTTCTCTGGGCTGGCAGTTTCTGCCAGTTAGGAGGGGAGAGGAGAGAGCTTTCCTCTCTAGTGCTTCGGCTTTCAGCTGAAAGGAACTGCGATCTGCCTCAGTGACTTCTGTTCCTTTTTGAACTGTTTTTGGCTTGCTTCTTCATCCAAGACCAGCTTATCATCTCCAGGGTGCTTGGCAGGACTCTCCAGGGAGGCCGCTGGACCCTGCTCAACTTAGGAAAATTATTTCCCAAACCTGTGGGGGGGAGGGGCTGCTGGGACCTGCTTGCCTGCCAGGCAGGAAATAGAGAGTCTCTTTTAGGGTCATTTCCTCCTAAATTTGTGTCCAAACTGGCACAAAGGGTCAGCTGAGTTTAAGAAGGAAACATTTTGCAATGCATGATTCCCCATTAGGAACTTGGTAGAAAAGGGAGACAACAGTGATGATGTTCCTCTGGTTTGCTTTGTACCCTGGCTTCTGCCCAGAGGGAGAATTGGGAGAGATGAAGGTGCAGCCATGGCACTGGGAATCAAGGGGAGGGTTGATGTCTGTGGCCTCAAGGATATGAGGGTGGGGAGTCAGGGTATCCACACAGCAGCTAGGAAGTTCCCATCGCTCCAGGAGGTCCTACAGACAAATGCTTGAAATTATTTTTGCCTCTCAAGGACTGGAAAGTCTCACCTACAATACTGACACCTGCTCTCTTTTCAGCATGAGATTCACAGGTCTGGGAGTCAGACTCAGCTCTGTGCCAAATTTTTTTTTAGAGAAAACATCATCCAGAGGCCATATGAGCTGTATATAGAAGGGGTTTTGAGAAGCTAATGTGTGCTCTTCTCAGGTCTTCAGCTTGCCCTTAAAGCAAAATTGATTAGTTAATTAAATCAGACACATGCAGGTTCTCTCCATGGAGGGCTTTGCTGTGGGAATGTATTTGGACCAGAAGGCAGCACCAGGGTACCTCCTTGACCAACCCTGTCCTGCAGACCCCAGCAAGGTGAGCCAGGCTGGGCTGGGGATGGTGACCAGGGTCAGCCAGAGCCCAGACATCTGTAGGCACCCTGGGTCTCAGCCAGGAAAGAATACCCTGGGATGGGATGGGATAGGATGGGACGGGACGGGACGAGACGGGATGGGATGGGATGGGATGGGATGGGATGGGATGGGATGGGATGGGATGGGATGGGGTGGGGTGGGGGGGGATGGGGGGGGNATTAGGGCAGTGCTGGCTCAGTGGGACTCGGGGCCAGGCAGGGCCAGGGCTGCAGCACCCAGCCTGCATATCAAAGAAGTTCTCATTACTAAATGAAACAGAATGTTTTGGTTAATCCAGTAGAGAAGGGGTACTTAATTAATTTCTACCGAAGTCTGCTGGGAAATTCTTCTAAGGTCTGTTAATTCTTACTGAGATTTGATCAGCAGGAAGCAATGCACTGGTTCTGCTCTGCCTTCACAACTCGCAGCCACTTTCTGAGGGAGGAGCAGGATAATGGAAGGAACTCCCGGGCTGCCTGCAGATAGGGTGAGGTTCGGGTAAAATGTGCTCATGAGCTGGATGAGAAGCAGCTATTTGAGTACCAGCACAGCACTGTGTCTTCAAAGATGTAAATTAAAGTTACAGGTGAGAGCACAAATAAAAATGAATGGTTTGTTCCACATTATAATTTTTTCCAGCAGAAAAGCCTGCTTAGCAGGTTCCTGATCTCTCCCTTGTCTCACCTCTGTCAAGGCAATGACCACCACAATTTCACAGCCCTTCAGCCAAGCTGCTGCAGCTCTTTGTGGAAACACTCCCTGAACCCACTCAGTGAAATCATCCATTTTTTAAAACAAATTAGGAAAAGAAAAAGGAACTATTTCAAGTGTAGCCACATATGGAGCAGACTGAGTGCTTACAGAACCATGGTTCAGGGGAAGCGGAACAGGGCAAAGTATAAAACCCTTCCATGAGCCTCACTCTTAGAACAATCTGGCACAGAAACACCCAAATGACCACAACTCCCAAGAGAAATTTCTCCAGATCATTGTATCACCATGGGTGCCATATGCTTTCCATTATAAAACCCAGTGTCACATTGTTTTTCAAAATCACTGGGCCTCCTTCAAGCAGACCAGAACTGCAGATGCTGGAAGGATGAATCTGCTGAAAATGATTTATCTACAATAAGTCAGGTGTTTCCAAACACAAAGGCATATGGGATGCTTTGTTTTAACCCTGTGAAACTGTCCTAGCAGCCCTTTATTTGGGGGAGGTTTAGAATTCAAAATTCCCCCGTCTTACAGAACCCTGATTCACACCCTGCACAGGTATCAGCGGCCAAGGAATTGAGGCATGTATAGAGACAGCCCTATTAAGGTTACATGGGCAGCATTAATTCCAGTATTTCCTAGTTTTTGCATGTTTTTCTGAAACAGCTTGATCTGCTGTCCTGTGGGCTGCTGGAGGGAACCAGATCTCAGTCACCTAGTCTTTTTTCTTCACATAACTTCATTAGCTCTGCATGTCTGTTACAGAAATGTCTAAATCAAAGTTGTTCATGTGAAGACAAAGCAACTGCTTTAGCTGAAAGCAAACTTTCTTTGATCACATACAAGGTTATCTGCATGTAAGTTAAGCACAAGAACTACAGTTATCAATATATCTAGTGACAACTCATTACACTGTCCAATTGGTTTGGTTGCTTTGTTACAAGAGCCAGCCAGGAGCTAAATTAATCCAGCTAACATTGCTTGTACTTTTAATCTAATGCAAAAGCTGAATTTCAGACTTTTGAAAGTGAAAGGCAAGCATCTATCCATCAGTGGTACTACCTAACCGCCCATACTGAATAACTGTGGAAATAATAGCAGACAATACATTTAATTTCTAAGGCTGAACAATCAGGAACCATTACAGGAATATGGAAGACACGAGTAAAGCAATTAAGATAAGTGGAATGTCTTTCATTACTGGTATCAAACAAGTGAACTATTCAGAAAGATGGGCCAAGTTGGCGAACTTGCTCAAAATAAATGACCGATGCAACTTTCCATGTGTGCTTACTGAAACTCGGGCACTGCTAGCTGGGCTGGCTCCTTCTCAGCCTACTCCTGTGGCTCTCAGCTCCTGTTTAAATATGAACATTACTTGTTTTGAGTGAAATGAAAGTTAAACTGACAGTTACAAATGTAAAGTAAATGACTAAATTTTGTTTGTAGAGAAAGCTGAGCACTTATTTGCAAACACATAAGGAAGAAGTGGCTTCTGTTTAGTGGGACTGCTCCAATGTGGGTAGTTACTCATTTGCTGAAATGTTCACAAGATCAGATCACAACATCAAGCAACTCAGCTGCTACACCCAAACATTTTTCCCACAGCACCCAGTTCTTAGTCAGCGCTCTCCAGGGAGAGCAGACGGTGTAGAGCAGAAGTCATTGTGGTCAGTGTGTGGCTTATTTAGTAAAAGAACTTATCTTGCTCATTTTCCATGATTCATATTTCAAGACTGCATTATTAATTTCTGTCAGACTAGATTTATACTAAATCAAGAGCTGCAGAAAACCTTGTCATTTGTTCTAAAGCCTAGTGTGAGAACACCAACCCCACATATATACAGGGTAACACTTAATTTGGGATCAATAGTATTAAGTTTATCAATGATCAGTATTTTCAAAAGGTACAAATGATTCGGGGGAGCTCCATCACAGAGATTCTTTCAGGCAGTGCAATACTCAAAAAGTGGGTCCTCCACACTTCTGAAAAGCCAGTGGCTCCCTGAGATGTGTCAGAAGGGTCTCTTGAGACCCTGTGCCACTTTGGAATATCTCTGCCAGTTACTTTTGTTTTCCTGCAGAGAAAATGCCCTGCTAACCTGCTGCTGTTTGCTACCATTCCTATGCAGCCTGGAGTGCTTTTGGACATGGGTAAATAATGACATTATTCCCTGTCATAATGTTTATTTAGCCAGTAGTTAACCGACTGGTAGTGAGCAGTCTTAAAACCAATGTTCATTCAATTCGTGAGCCTGAAGGAGAAGTAAAAGGTAGCTCTGAAATACCTGCATACCCATTCCCAGCATATTCCAGCAGAGAGAGCAGCCTTTCTGCCTGCTCTCTGCTGCCCAGGGAACCTCCCTGACCCCCAGGGCTCCTGGTAAGAACTGAGAAGGAGAAGCAGTTCCAGCAGCTTACAGGAGCCACTGGCTCTGCAGAAAGCAGTGAGATGCCCTCATTAAACAATGCAAAATTTACACTACAAAACACACCAGGACAGCTGTGGAAAAAATGCAGTAACATTTTTGAAATACCTTGGTCAATTCATTCAAAAAATATACATTGGCAGGAGGAGGGGAAGTAGTTTAATAATTTTAATGGCCGATACTTAAGAAAAGATTAAAGGTCTAATACATTAAAAAGGAAACTCTGCTGATGGTAATCAGTTTTGCTGCTTTTATGCATCACTTTGTTCCGTGTTTGTGTATGAAATGAGGTGGGGAGGCGGGGTGGGGGAAATTTGAAGATTTAGGGAGATTACTGCTTTCATGAGAGTGTTTTATTGCACTTCGGCAGTTCTGGATTTAACCAGAAAATCCAATTGTGGAAAAAGGATGAAACAATCTGTTTTTCCTCTAATCAATCACAAGGTTGCAAGACACATTAAAATAAATTTGCGACCGCCATTCTTCTTCCTTCCCACTGCTGTCGTAGCAAATGATGATCCAAAAGCTGACTGACACTTCCCATATCAGCCCTGATGCCTGCTGCCCTCCTCCTTTTACCAATTCTTATGATTAGAAACAAATAACTTCAGAGCTGTTGTGAGAACATGGAGAAAAGCCTTCTGGCAGATGAAGAATTTTAATACTAATAAAAATTGAACCCAAAAATATCAGCAAAATTACAATCAGTCACGTGAAGCAGTATGAACAGAGTAACAAATACTGTGAAGTATTCCTCCCAGCTTTTGCCTACAGCTGCCTGCTATTCCTAAGCTAGTTGTTACCTCAGATAAAGCAAGTAGCAACGAAAATCAAAAGCAACGTGCTCAGATCAATACGGACTGCAGAATCATTCCCTGCCATTGCAACAAACAGGAGCGGCGCAAGCCACCATGCTCCTGTGCAAAGTCTCGAATCCAAGGTAAGTAGAATTTAATGTCCCAATTCAGGACACCAGAAATGTGCATCACATGTAGACCCCTGGCAGATTGCTCGTGGTACCCAATCAAGCTGCTTCCTGTGTCTGCCATGGAAATACACACCAACGCTGAGGTACAACTCATCATCCCATACACAGGAATCTAGGTTGGAATCATCTAGGCTATAAGGGAGTGTTAAAGGCACTACAGCAAATCCTTGCTGAGGAAGCTTTCTCATCTTGTGAGATCAGGTATAGAATAGATAATTGGTATTTAGGAAGTTAAATTTAGATTAATTCCATCCAACATTGACTTTTAGGAGAAGCAGTTATTTAGTTACTACTGCATCAGTGATCCAAAATGAGACCTTTGCAAGTATGGAAGATTACAAACTCAATTTTAGTTGATTGAAGTAATTAACACCATCTTTGGACAGCAGTTTACAGCATCTACCTAATTACTAGGAACAGTTTTCCCCTGTCCACCACAGATAGATCCCTGAACCCGTCCACAAGAGGAAGGTCCACCCATACAGATTTTTTTTTCTGGGAACTATTCCCTGATTCTGTCAAAGTTTGTGCACTTGAAGTCACTGCAGCATCCGAGCCCAACTGCAACGTCTGCACCTGGGCTGGGCAGCTGTGATGTGAATGAAACAAAATCCCTTAGAGGATTCCAGTAACAAAGAAAGCCATCTAGGCATATAAACAGCACCCATAGTCAAAGTCTCTATGACCTGACAAGAAGTCTTTAGGATTTGTGAGGGCTCATATCCATGCCTGTGAGCGTTGGTATTAGATGGCACCGAGCAATTATATTTTGCTAATGCCCAGATAACAATTAATTAGGAATGTGAAACCATTGGTAGGTATGGAAAAAAGTGCTGTCTTAGATTCTGTGTGGTATTTGTTCTGTGCCATGTTTTCTAGAGCCTTCTCATTTATCTTTTCTCTAGTGCCTTTCATGAGCCAAATATAAAAGTGGTGTACAAAGGTTAAAAATATAGAGTCTCTCATGCTTCAATGAAACTGCTCAGGTGTAACACTGAAAAAAAGTGGTTGAAAAAAATCTTTGCTTTCCGGCATGAAAATAAATGCTGTATAAGAAGATAGTTAAACAAAATACTACGGCCTGTTGCTCCTCAAAACAAAAGCAGCAGTGGTCAGGAAGGTTTTGCTGAGTAACAGTTTTAGTGAAGGAGAGGAAGGGAAACTGAAAAAGAATCAGCAGACCATACAGAGACAGCTTAGAGAAGCACTGGAAATGTGACCTTGAGAGAAGTCTTCAGACAAAATTCTGGGCTGAGAGCTGAGTAGCAGAGGGCTGAGAACATAAAAAAACCCTCCACCTGTCTGAATTCTCCCATGTGCAAATGAATGGCTGTGGTACATGTTTTGTGTAAAATACACACAAAAAACCCTGTCAGCAGAGATAACAACTCTGCAGATCATTTCTAGTTCTAATTAAGTCATATCCTTGAAAATTAAGTAAACTTTCACACAAGAGGTAAGACGAAACTATTATCATAAATATGGCTTTATATGGGGCACAATTTTTCTGCTGTTCATTCACTACAATCTTATGCTTGTTTGTATCCTCAAAAAAAATAATAATGATACCCCAAGTTTCGATCATATGGATATATGGTGAATATATGTTACTTCTAAAGTGCTGACCACATAAATATTTATCATACACTTTTTTTTCTGTACAAGAACTGCATTTAACTTCATCAATTCAATTTCATTTAAAAAAGACTAAGCCAGCATATTGAACTGATTTCTGGCACAATGGTAAGATTTTTTTTCTTTACTGTCATTTTAATTCATTATATTACTGTGCTATTTTTATAAGGTCCCATTTATATTGTACATTGCAGTTCCATAGATTAACAGTTGGAAACTAAAGATTAATTTACAGGAAATGCAAGGAAGGTAGCAAAGCATAGTGATAGGACTTATCTTTAGAGTAATTTTGGATAATATACGACAAGATCTTTACCATGGCATAATCTGTGCAGTTTTGATTTTAAACTTTTAAAGGCAAGGTCTAACTGTTCTTGACACTTCTGTGAAATAACATAAGTATACCATGTCTTATGCTAAATTACAGCTTCATTCTGTTTTATCAAATACATCGCATGGTAAATTCTGCTTACAGTTTAAAAGGGGGAAATGAATTGCTCTAAAGTACCAATAATAAAGCTCAGAGTAGAACATTACAATATTTCAGTTACAATTACAAAAGCAAACCCAGTGCAGGTGAACAGCAGCTGAAATTTATCACCACCTGATGGCTGTTCAGTGGACCATGTGAAGGGAATTAACTTGTCTGTCCAGTTTGGAGCTGAAAACTCTCTGTATTCCAGAACTTGCCACCAAACCTGGCACATTCATTGGCAGAGATCAAGGGTTAGGTGCGTGCTGGCGACACAAGTATTGCTGTGCTTTTAACTGCTGACAGACTAAGTGCAGAACTTGATTTTTCAGAGAAGATGGCAAAAGCATTCAGAAGTTTTTAAAAAGACCAGAAAACAAACAAGTAAATAAACAAACAACCAGCAGATGGTTACAGAATTTGCACAAATTTTCCCAATTCTTTTTTACTTGGAGTCATGGGACTGGGCACTGAAAAAAAAATCTGTCTCTAAAAGAATTACAGTCACATGAGCATGGGTTAAGGTCTTGGGGCAGAAATTAGTAAGTGAGATTGTGAGTGGGTGAGATTGTCTGGCCTGTGTGATAAAAGAGGTTAGACAAAGTGATCATGATGGTCCCTCTGGCCTTTTAAATCTAGGAACTTGCAATCAGTAGATGGAAATCAAACTGTTTGCAAAATCAGGGAATGTCTCTTTTTGTTTGGTCTACACAGTGGCATCCGCATTTGACATTTTATGCTGTAAAATAATACAGAGGTGAATACGCTATTCTGCATGTGTGTGGGCATGATCCATTCCCATAGAAAGCTTTTTGCATCCCAGACTGTATCACACGACCCATTTTAGGTCCCCTTCTACTGTCAGTATGGCAGACAGCACTTTATCACTTGAGTAATGAAACTGCAAGAGGGAGCAAAATAGATCCGTCAGTGTTCTGTGGATTTTAGGCTTGCACTTGAGGAGTGCATGAGCAAAGGCAAGGTTATTCTCTCTCTCCTCTTATTCTCTCTTCTCTCACTCTGATGTATGACCAGGCTCCTTGCATCACCAAAATAAACGGGAAGCAATTTCCCCACCAGGATTAGGAAAGGCTGGATGGGGCTCTGAGCACCCTGGTCTAGTGGAAGTTGTCCCAGCTCACAGCACAGGGGTGAGGACTAGATGATCTTTAAGGTCCCTTCCAACCCAGGCCATTCTATGGTTCTATGATTCTATGACTACACGTGCCTACAGAACTACCAATTCTCCAACCACCAGCAAGAAAATTAAGTTTACCAGTCCTCCTGACTGTTCTGCTGGTCATGATGGAGTGGCATCAGGAACTGACAGATTTAGTTTGGAGACGCTGGATTTTCTTTTATTGAGGCTTTGATTTTTTCAAATGAGAAAAAATCCATAAAAAAAAAAAGAAGTCATAATACTGTCAGTTGGATAGAAGATAGCACTGCAAACACAAATTGATAGACTGCCTATCCAAGTGAAGCATACAATTAGTTCTGAATACCTTTCTTTCAAAATTATACTGATAATTGGCAGTCTTATTCACCTGAGTTTGCATTTGGCTAAATGACAGAGAATTCTATTAACTGATGCATTTTTTTTAAAGTTCATTTGCAAACAGCAGAATTTACTATTTGTGAGAGGCCAGATTTCTTTCTATTAAAAAAAGAGAAAATTATTAAAGTCATTCTTAAGGCATGATTCCCATTCCTAGCACACAGTGTCTATCACAAGATTTAGGATTTTGGAATAGGTTTAGGAGTCGCTACTTGAGATGTGTGAACAGCAATACCTCCCTGTATTTTCTTAACCACTTTTTTTTTCTCTTAGGTCCTGCTTATTTCTTTTCCTCCTCCCTGTACGCTGGTACCCCTCTGCATCTGGTCATGTTGGGAAGCAGCCTTAAGAACTGACAAGGCTTAAAAACCCAACCTGAACTGAACAAACAATAAAACCCAAACAGTAAAGGGAAAAAAAAAAAAATAAAAGCTCTTTTCAAAACTTATTTTCCAAGATCAGGGCACTTGTGGGGCAATGGACAGAGCCATTCTGGCAGAGGAAGGTTACACATGGGGCAGGACTCCTGTGATCTGCTCCAATCATCCCCTCTGCCTGGAAAGAAGGTGTCTGGACTGTCTTCAGGCTTAGTGAGTGACTTATGTAAGGAGATAATTTCAGCCTCTAGTTTTGCATGACAGGTATTCGCCCTCTCTGCACTTCGGTAACTGGGCCATTTTCTGCTCACCCTCGCTATTCCATGACATTTTGCCACACGTAGGTTCAGAATTTGATAGTCAAGTTATTCTTTGTAATGTACTTTATTGCCACTGATGAAAACTCCAAAAAGTAGGGAAGGTCTGCACTGTGTACTAGATGCTACCTGCAGTGAAGTAGAGAATAAACCCCCAGTACAGGACAGAACTGGCTATTATCTCTCCAAGCTCTTCTCAATGTCCTCTGTTAGTCCAGAAGGGAACAGGATAATGGAAAGTTTTGGGTTTAGCAAAATAACATCTCTGAGGAACAGTTTTTCACATCAGAAACTCAGCTTCTGTTTTCCCTCTTAGAACACATGGCCATGTGATGACCTATGTCAGGTACTTCCTGGGAAGGTGTGGGGGGGAAAGTTTTAAAGCCTATTTTAATCTTTCCCCTCAGTGACACCTCATTGTTTTAGACTTGTAGTGATAAATGTGATAATGAGTAACGACATCTATTCATGGAACGTGTGAAAGCAGGTCTGAAATGTCAGGATTTAGCGTGAGGAAAATGTGTCTCCAGCAAGGTCAGCTGCATTGACTTACTTCAGCCCATCCCTCATTAAAACACAGCCTGGATTTCTCGTAAGTCTGGGCAGAGCACATTCTCAGTCTCTCTGTCTCCTTCCTCCTGTGCCTGCAGTTTTTTTAGATGGTGCTCAAAGGCCAAATTATGGGAATTTTCAAACTCATTGTTCCCCATTAAAATGCTAATTCTGCCCGTGATTCCTATTGTTTAATCCCTTGAGTGCTCTAGGACATGCAAGACAGAGTGCACATTCTGTGAAAGAGCGCTCACCCCGTGTGTTTCCCCATCCCACTGCCAACAGCCGGCCAGGACAAATGGTGTGGCTTGGCGAGGGGACAAGAGGCTTCGGCAAGGTGCAGCAAACGAGCTGAACCCACTTGTCACGCTGACTGTGCTTCTGGTGTTATGTGGATGCGCCTCTTCTGCTCCACGCTGGCTCGCGGTGCCCATCACCAGAGTGCCCGAGTGCTTTCTGGTAGTGCAGCAACCACAGCAGCCAACATCTGGCACATCCTTCGCCTCTCACCCTGCCCCCAGGAAGAGAGCCTGTGTAGAGAAAAACCTTTGGTAAAGGGAATTCTTTTTTATGAGAGCAAGATAGGGAAGGAGGATTGCTTTCAAAGATTTTATTAGTGTATATATTCTTGTAAATTTATATGGGGCAGGGGCGGTGGTTAAAAAATGTACTTGGAGCAGGAGGTTATGAAAGGTTATGATGGTTCACAGCTTCTGGGGCATTTGACTCTACAGGGTTGGTGGACTCTTGTGGAAAGCCTTGATCTGAACACCGCTGTGCCACAGGCTTAAAAGTGACAACTACAGTCCTGGTATATTGGAGTAAGACCAAGATTTTGAATCTAGCACCCAAAATGCTACCAGTGGTCAGCACCAACAGCAACAAGCTGACCCTGAGTGGGTAACTACTGCTAGATGACATAATTGTGCTTCTCCATTGGTTTTGGTTTAACTTTTGTAGACCTTAAGGCAGGTGAAACTAGACACTGACCTTTGCTTCCAAAGGAAAATGAAGATTTGACATTTTCACCTAGAAAACAGGATCTTTCCACTTACCACGAACAGGAAAGGACTTCGTTTACCACCTATGCATGTGCCTGGCAGAAATAAGGATGTCTTTTTTGCAAGAAGAGGAAAAGAATCACAGATAATGAATTAAAATCTCCATGACTGAACTATTTTCTGCAAGACTGTGTATTCTCATTTTCATTCAGATACCTATCACTGTAGAAGACATCTTTGTTCTACTGTATAATATTTTGCCAAAATAGGACTAGTGTTGTTTACAACCATGATCTAAAGGTACAAGTGAGGAATGGGAGAGGATGTAACATTTATTAAGTCAGATAATGTTCTGGGAATTATGCTTTTGGATTTGGCCTTGAGGAATGAAAAGTCCAAAAGCATCTCCATTTTATTCAACTTTATCAGTTTGTCTAGGAAAATATGTACTTTCTTCCAAAATACTGCCATTAAACTCTACTTATAATTTTTGTGACTATATCTAGTGTTTTAGGTCCCTGTTAAACCACTGATAGTTCTTCCTGCTCCTCTGACTTCAGTAATTTCTTTATACTTCCTGAACCATTTGGTTTTTATTCTGTAATAAAATTATCATCCATGCTTGGCAGACATTGCCTGAGAAGACTCTGCAATACTGCATGCATGCTCACTAGCTAGTTTAAAACTCTATTTTGACAACGCTGATTGGCTTATTGTGACTTTTTTGTTTGCTTTACATTAATTCACTCTGATTATTGCTGCCTTAAATTAACACTCAGGAACTTTGGCTATATCCAGCTAAAATTATATTTGTTCATATGCAAGTAGGCAGATAACAGAATTTAGTTCTTAGGTTTGAACCTGACTCAAGGAGCCTTGCAATTGGATTGTGTTGCTCTCTGCAAATCTGCACTCTTTTATTCTGTGACTTCCTTGAATTTATCCATAGGAGCATCCCTTCCTAAGATGTGCCCATTATACAGACCATCCATGTCATCCAGCATCAGGTAATTAACACTACGGTGATCAGCCTGCCTTTTAACAATGAAAGATATCCTCTTCTTAAGTTCATCAAGAAGAAAAGCAAGTTACTTAATTAGTTTTGTAAGGTCTGGGTAATAATTTGCTTTCTCTAAGCTTAGGTCTGCCTTTTGAAGATCTCTTTGCTTTTTATCAGTATTTTTCAAAAGCAATTACAAGAAAAAAGCCAGAAAATCATGTTTAGCAGTAAATATTTTACATATTTTATTATGCTACTGAAAACATAAACATCTGTAAAATTGTTGTACACAAATATAAAATATCACCCTTGAAAGACAAAAAATATAGAGAATGTTAAACCATCATTTTTGTTGTTGTTATTTCATATGTTTTATTGCAATAATTATCACTCCTTTCTCATTCATTGCAGTTAGGACATGGTAAAAAATCTGTTAGACACAGGCAAAACATCAAATCACACTGTTTGTGACTCTAACCCATACTAGTGAGGCAGGATCCGGCTTTAACATAAATGTACCAGAGATGTAAGAACATGCTATAACTTGAACATATACAGTAGACATTGCTCAGTCAAGTCTGTGCTATTTAGTAAGTGCTTAAACACTGTTTGCACAAACTGATGGATTCACATATTGTCTTCATAATTTTGAATGGCTGCACCCCTTGAGTACTATAGTTTGTAGCGTCATAGGGAACAGCCACGTGACTATAGTGCTCATGAGGAGGAATCAAAAAAAAAATAAAAAAGCAAACCCAAGGTTGCTTACACATCTTTTATTGCTCTAATTCTCTCAGGCCACCTGTTCTGTAGCTGCACAAAACCAAACAGCTGTGAACCCAGTGAACTCCAGGAAAGTGCATGAATCCAACACTGCAGATCGGGAGCCTGGATGTGACCTAACTCCAGTTTCAGAAACAAAACAAATGAAAACCAAAGTGGTGTTTGCATGACATTTTTAGTGGCCTGAAAATCTGCCATATCATGTTGCACCTAATTTGCAGCTGACAGCATGTCCTGATCCTGCCCTGCCCTCCCAGCCAGCCCCATGGTACCCCCAGCTCCCTGGCAGAGAAACCAGTGCTCTGGCACCAGTTTCACTGGGTTTTGTTCAGGTCGAGCCAGGTGATTAATTCAGCTCACCTTGCAGCCACACAATCATTATATCTACTGGAGGAAAGGCAGAGGGAACACACAGCCAGGTACAAGCAGATTGATGGGGGACATTAGCCCTTTCATTAGCATTTCCCCATTAAATGGGGCAGGTTAACATGAAAATGGATGCTGAGAAAAAGCAACACTTCATTTCCCTGGTGTTTCAATAATCTATATAAAGCACTAACAAATTCCCACACTCACTAAAGTCAAAACAATGTGGTCACAGGTGAGAATCATGTTTGGTAAACTTTTGAGTGTGAATGTGTTAAAATCAGGGCAGAACGACAGAAAAAGGTGAAGCTATGTTCTAGAGTGCAACAGTATGTATAAAATATTACACATGTGTCAAAACAGAGTGAGATTTTCCATGCACTTCAGTTCAATCTCACAGCTTGGTTAATTGATTTGGATGCTGCTTTAAAAATCTGCTTCCCATTTAAAGCTAAAGACGGAACATTCGAGACTTCACACGAGTCCCTCAGCATTGACCTCATTCACACATTTTATAAAGTAAACACTCTGACAGCAAGGACTGAAGGACAGGGTCCCAAAGTCTTTATGTGAGAGCTGAGCGTGTCATTTCAAAGAAAAGAGAGTCCTCTAGCGGAGAATTTCGAGTTTTACTCTCCACGTAGCATCTGAGGGATTTAACTTTTAACTTGGGTTTGTAATGCAAAAAATACCCCAGTTTACAAATCCGTACTGAAGGTACAGTCAACATTTTAAGTCCTACAAGCTTATGCTCATTTTCAGCTTCCTTGACAAAGTTAGTGGCTGTTTTTACTCGGGCATTTTTTTTTCTTTGCTTGTTTATTTATTTTGGTTTGGTTTTAAGGAGATTACAGCTGTATTAGGAATCAACAAATATATACACGCTTTAGTAATCTTATTTTTTCTGCTAATAAAAAAGAAGTGTCGTCTAATAAAGAAGGGGAAAGAATCGCTTGTTTTATGTGACTCTCCCAACAACATGAACGATCAAATGGAGCGTTGGCAAATTGCTCAAACACTCTTGCAGCAAATAGCAAATGTGCTTCCAGGAACAAGAATCGGTTCACAAGTAATGTACCAGTAGCAGAAAGTTAAATTAGCAATGAATATCAATCACAATGAAGCACTCAACCAGCTCTCGATGTGACACAACTTGAAGGGACACAATGTACTTTGAAAGGGCACTGATGTAATAGGATGAGACACGGTGACCTTTGTATGGTTGCCTTATTTGCTACACAGGCAGCAATCAAGCAACTATAAACAGCTCTGAGATTTCGTTCCTGACCTCTCCTGAACATTTTTCATTTAATAACGTATCAGTGGCTTTTACATTGTCCCTTCCTGTTTGGACTGCACAGAGGTGGGGAAAAGAGAGACCAAGACAGATGGCAAAAGCCTGACCTGGTGGAGAAAGGCTCTCCTCTGTGAAAGACCTCTGTGAGTTTAGGGTTTAGGAGACAGAACCTGTGCTCCTGTCAAGAAGAGGAGCCAAAGCAGTTCAGCTCATATGCTCTTTATTTTTCTCTGACGTATTTCATCTCGGTCTGATATTCCTGTTACCAGTCTTCTATCTATCTTACACCAGATAGGGAATTTCCTGTGCAGAGTGCAGCCTTTATTGTACCAAATGTATTGACAACTCTTGCAAATTTATCCCAAGACATGCAATTGCTGGAAGTATTTGCAGAGACCAGCTGCCAGACCACAAAATTTCAAAAGAATATCAGCTTTTGATACGGAAAAAAGGGGAAAGTAAAAAAAAAAAAAGAAAAAGAAAGGGAAAAAAACCAAGTTGAAGTCTCCAAATCTAGAGCATAAATGCAAAACCACAGAATATATTACTCCAAGTATGTTTCATACTTTTTAAAGCCCTATGGCACTGCTCTGAGGCTCAGGCTGTGATTTCCAACTGTCTGGAGCTGCCAGTTCTGTGCCTATGATAATTTCTCATGTGGAGACTTTATTCTCCACCACATAGCTCTGGCCACTTCTGAGTTGCAGGGCACAAAGTGAATTTGGCAGACAGCAAGATCTGTCTGTGTGCGTCAATCACGCTTACTAAAATGTCTCTCCTTATTCATTACATCCAAATGCGTTGTGAGCAAACTAAGAGTGATTCACAGAGCAGAGGATGTTCTAGTGGTTGGAGGGCATGGTTTGGTTAGAAAAATGGAGTAGGAACACCTAATTCTCACAGTATTTTTTTCCTCTTTGCCTCAAATGCTGAAGTACTGGGAAACATAATCTTCAGCAGTATTCCTGCATATTTGCTTTCTAGTATTGCACCTGTGCTATCTCCTCTTTCATTTCCTTCCAGGGTAGCTATATGCAATTGCTCATCTGGGCAGAAGTAATGGAAAATTTGAAAATGCAAAGACAAAATAAGTGTAAAACAGAATTTTTTTTCTAAGTTCAATGATGATTAAATAATATCAAAAATAAAACATTATAAATAGTCTTTACATTATTTTTCTTCAACTGTATTCATAATATTTTGCATCCTTTTCTTCTTTCTTATATTCTAGCAGATGGCATCTCTGGGTGGACGTGCAGAGACACAGGACTCTGGCAGTAACCTTTTTTCAGTCTCATTTGTTGTCATGAAAATTCTCATTAGGGTTAATTTCATCCAATAAGAAAATTGAAACCTACCGTAAATTACATGACATTCCTCAAGTAAATTTTAGTTGGCAACAAAGTACACTGCCGTTCCCGTGGCTTCTCACTGGGTTTTCAGCTCATAGGTTTTCTGGGTCTCAAGCATTTCCAAAACTACTAACTTTACTCTAGCAGGCCTCATCTCCCCATTCAAAGCAGGAAAAACAGCAATTCTTCATTGCCCTATTATTACCTTAATATGCTAAACTTGTGCCCAGCTTAATACTTCATTAGGAATGGAAGGCACACCTAACCTGTGGGGGCAGAGAAGAAAAAAAAGGATCTGAAATGCTTTGAATAAAGTGTAGAAAACGTACTTTGAGTTTTTTGAAGCCTAATTGCGCTCTGCTTCTAAGAGAATTTGAGGGCTTTTCCCACAGATTCTCTGAAGACTTGATCACTAAAAAGAAGGTAAATTAGATTACAGCATAAAGTGAAGTCTGCATTTGGTGCTTTGGGACTGCTTGTTACACGGTGCCAGAGGTTTCCGCAAGAGTGAGCAGGCCGTGAATGCAGCATTATCACAGAAAGTAATATAAGCACACCACAAAGTCATTGAGAGACAGCAAAGCTGATTTCAGGCCTTTTTCTCAATTTCTTAAAACGGTTTTTTCCAGTGAAAGATAATGACTACCCCAGCTTTGATTGCTGGTGCCCTAGAAGCACCAGAACCACTCCCTTGCACTATGTTTTAATCCATTGCATTGCTCTCACCATCACTTCCTGGAATGACAGCTTTTCTACAAGCACTCTTAGAATGAGGTGTAGAAAGGGGGGAAATCAATTTTCAGATGAAGGAGGGTTGTAGGTCTAAGTTTAAGTGGTGGACTGGTGTTATGGGTTAGGGGCTTTTTTCTTTTTCTCAAGGAATTTTCTTCCCATTTCTTGTCAGGCAGATGGTGAATGGACAGCGATGAAGAGACCAGATGTGGCTGAGTGCCTTAGTGCTGGAATGGTCCCGGGCAAGGGGGAATGCAGTGGGTTTTGGCAATTTCTTGGCTCAGTGGTGGGCAGTTTTTGCCCGGTTGGAAGTAGAGACGGTTGTGTGGTGCTTCTTCACCTTGGACCTCTCCTGCGCAGCAGTTTTCAACACTGCCATGGAGCTCTGCCTGCCGCCGGCTTGTGAGCCCATCACTTGTGAGAGAGGAAGAGTCCTGGCTGCTCCATAGACTGAGACTTTGCCGGCTGCCAGTGCCGAGGAATCAGCCTAGTCCACCTGGGTGCCTGGGAAAGTTGTCCCCAGCCCCAGCAGAGCCACAGCATGGAAGGCTGCCTGGAGCCAGAGCAGCACCCCTGCCAGACCTCTTCTCTGAGATGAGGGGGAGGATCCATCAAGGACTATCCCAATGGAGAAGATGATGATGATGACACTGAAACTAGGTATGTGTGAGGAACCAATTTTATTCTTATTTATGCCTCAACATTGTCTGGCTTTTATGTTATAAATCCCGTTTCTGACATGGAGTGAAAAGTTACTATTACTGTACACGTGCGGGGAGCCTTAACACATGCCACGGGCAGAGGGCAGCTTGGACACAAGAGGGGGAGGAGACCACTGACATTAGGGTCTCTAAGCAGACAGTGCATTTAGAAAATGGAGAGAAGCTCTGTCTCTGGGGCGACTTCCCCGACGGTCCATCAGGGGAGAGAAAACTTCCACCACTGGGCTGCAGGCAACTGCCCTTAGAGGCGAGGCAACTCCTGTTGCCCGGGAAAAGTTTCCCATAAAATCAGTTAACCGCGCCACAACCGGGTTCCCATCGTTTTGATTTCTTGGAGGCAGCGGAGGCTCACCTGGAGGTTCAGCTCATTTCCCCCATCGCTCGCCTCTTCTCCCTGCGGTCCTGCTTCTTCCCTGCCCGTCTTTCCTGTCCGCACCTGTCCGTGTGCCCTGCTTCGCTGCTTCCCCGAGGCCGCTCCGCCGTTTCCCTGCTGACGCCGGCGCGGCCAGCCCCTGGCTGCGGCAACCCGCCCGGCCACCGACTGCCGCCGTGGCCGCTCACGGCCGCTTCCCCGGCCGCTTTCCTGCGCTGCCCGGCACCAGCCCGCAGCAGCCCGCCCGCAGCCGCCGTTCGCCGCCAGCGCAGACACGGGGCCCGCTGTCTTTGGAATCGCGCCCAGCCGGCCACAAGAGCCCCGCACAGGCTCAGGGCAGCCCGCAGCACGCCCGCTCCGCCTGCCGAGCAGCCGCCCACGGGGCGCCCCGGGCGTCGAGCGGTCACTGTCTTCTGTGTCTCCGTCTCTCCTTTCCCTCCTCTGCCCTCTTTCTCTCTTTTCTGTCCCGCTTCGGTAGGAACACTCATCTTTCTTTATCAATGAGCAGCTCTCAGATGTAACACTGGCCGGGTTTGCGCTTTATTTCATGGAAGGTATCTGATATAAGGAATCCCTTGCGATTCCCTTACAGTGGAACGCGACAGTATGATCCCCTCCATAAGGGGGTTATGACACACCCTAGGTGTGGGTGCAGAGCCGCGTAGTGGAAGAGCAAGTAGGTTGTAAAAACCACGGCTGCCTGCCTCAGTCATGGGCCTCCTGCAAGTTTGAACATGGGGCCAGAAAAAAGAGGCCCAAATCCAGAAATGCAAAGCAAAGGTTTAGAAGTGCTAGCTAACACACCTTGCAAAGCAGGTGTTAAAAATGCACTGCAGCACTGTCCTGCTGGCGTTTCTGTTGGAAGTGTAAGGTTTCTGACAAGGATCTCTCAGATAGGTAAAAAGCTGCTTCTGATAATTGTGAATTTCAGCGAGTTCTATGAACAGAAGGTCACAAATTGCATCTGTGCAATATGCAGTGCTGCAATATTTTCAGAATGAATTTGGTTACTACTAGTACTTAATATGGTTTTTTAACTGAAACGCCTTTTTTAAGAGAAAGCACATGTGTGGGGAAAACTATATTAGATATTTTCATCTGTTAATTCAACTGACTTCTAATCCACTTAAGAGTACCTGAAGTCACTAATTTGAGTTAAGGCCTTGATTCTACAAGCACTGTGCAAAGGCTCAACTAATATCAAAGGGACTAATTATACATATCTATTTTAAGTCTTTGCATAGTATTTTCAGAATGGTGGCTTCTCTGTACAGTAGTGTGACATTGCAATAAAGCTCTGCCTTTTTTCTTATTGTTATTTGTCTGTCTTTTTATATATATAGATAGGTATATGTTCTAGCAAAGAACTGTTATTCCTTTTCCCATATCTTTGCCTGGAAACCCTGTCATTTCAAAGTTACAATAATTTGGAGGGAGGGGGTCATCTTTCCATTCCAGGAAGGTTCTGATCTTCCTTTGCAGACATCTGTCTTTTAAACCAGGACAACTGGTTAATGGGCACACCTGTGTGCCTCTCATCATTCCTATTGCAGTCCACTTTCTGCTCAAAAACAGGACAGGCTCTTGCCATAACCTTCTTCACTTAACTTTTGCAGATCCTTTAGGTATCTGATCTAGTATGCAAGAGTGAAAAAAATCTCTTTTTATCCCATTAGACCCATAAAGTGAGAAAAAATACATAAAACACATAAAACTTCACATGTACTAATGTATTTCTTAAAACTATGTGGTGCTTCACGTCAGTGCATTTGCAAAAATTGTACAGTGACACAGATTAGTTTATTAGTAAAGCAGAACCCCTAAGTAACATGTATCACCTTTTTTACTTGGATTTCCCCTTGGACCGCAGTAAACATTGTCTTTCATTAATACTGGCAGCCCATAATAATATCTGTACACAAGTCATTTTTGGTCAGTCATGTATTGGTCTTTCTTCATAAGACAGTTCTAGGTCAGTTGCTCAAGTGAAGTGCAGAAAATATTGAATGGTTTGAACACGTGTTTCTACACTTTCTGCTGGGAGGACTTGCTTCCTGGGGTGCCCCATCCGCATTTCATGTGCTTCTAAAGCTGAGCTGGATTATTCCCAACTAGTATAAGTAGAACCAGGAGCAATATGGAAGATTCTCCCATGCCAGGTCTTACACTTTTGATTTGAAGCCCCTGCTGAGAGAACCTGTACAGGTTATGGTTACAAGAAATTTTCCTCTGGTTTTTAAGAAGTAGAGGCATGAGCTTTGTGCATTGTAGACAGTCAAATCTGGCTGGGCTGAATAATCAGATCATTGGCAATCTGACCAGCTTCATGCTCACTCTTTCCTTTTACTAGTCTGACAGTTCATAAACATTTATCCTTTTTTTTTTTTAATACTGAGACAGAGGAGGGAAATGCTTTTTTACTTTTGGTTCTTTTTTTCTCATTGAATTGCATTCCAGTCTTCACATACAACAAGGCCCTGACATAGTACAGTAGTATTATTAACAAATAATGCAGTTTGACCAAGATGAAGTACATGCAATAAGAAAAAAAAAAGTATCAGACAATTCTGACAGATTATTAGCTCATAATGTACATCAACTGCTTGTAATATGTAAAGAAAATGAGTGCCTTATGAATAGTTTTCTGAAGACACATCATCAATCGTTCAATTCCTCAAATACATTATAAAGAAACCAGAATCACAAAGTTGTAAGATCACTTGCTGACAAAGGAAGCAACCCCACAGTTCAGTCTCTGGCAACAAACTAGGAAATGCGTCCTGTCCCATCCATCCATCCATCCATCCATCCTTCCATCCATCCATCCATCCATCCATCCATCCATCCATCCATCCATCCATCCATCCATCCATCCATTCATCCATCCCCATTCTTCCCCCTCCCTGTCCCCACCAGCTGATGAAAATCAAACTTCTGTAGCAGGCAAGATTAATTTAATTAACTTATTTTCTGTCCTCTTCTTTTTCCCCTTAGTTACAGGGATGCGGAAAACTTCTATGGCATGAGTGCTTTAGGCAAAATATAAATGCTTTGTAATAAAAAAGAAATGCATAGGTAAGGAATCTAAGCTGCAAAGTGTCACTGCAAAATGTTACCAGTCTTAAAGCTTACGAGATACAAACTAGAGAAGGTGAGGGGTTTACAAAAGAGATAATCTCAGACAATCCCTTATGGAGGCAGTACACAGGGGGGAATTTAATTAGTTCAGAGGTGGCTCATTATTTTTATATAAACAACTCGTTTCCATTTCCAGCTAGCTGAGTGCTCCTGCTGCTGGGCACTGAAGGAAGCTCAGCAAGGGCACAGATGTTGAGAACTGTGGTAAGGTAACTTCAAATGATTTAATGTCTGTACTGTAAGAGAAGTTAATTTATCATGTGAGAATGAATTCAGAAAAGAACTTCTTATTTCTGCTAATAAAATATCTTCTTGCTAGAAACCTAGTTTCAGTTTTTCATGCAGGCAGCAATTTTTATTAATCTCTACCATTTGACTGACACATATTTCAATTTTCAGATGATTTTTCTGCGGTGCTGGAACAGTATATTAGCTGAAAAATACACTCTGGAATGTGAGTGTAAAGTACGCATCCATTATGCAGCAGCATCAAGGCAGAATTAGACTGCACTTTGAGACAAGATATAGTATCTGTCGCTCCTGTGAATGAGCCTTGATTAAATTAAATTCCCTACAGGGACAAAGGTTCAAAAGTTCCTGGTTTAATAAAACATAGGGCAGAAAATGTGGGAAATAGTCAAGTACGTGAAGCGTTAGCACTGTAAATGGATCTGTTTCCCACGTACGTGCATTTTCTCTGTACCCAGCTACAAATACTTTGTTCTTCAATAACTCAGTGTTTGCGCTACTCACAGAATGTGTGTGAAACATCCCACAGTGGGCACAGGTACAGCTTTGTGTACACTTTGAATGAGGAACAGAAATGTCACAATACCACCGCAAACTGGAAATTCTGGGGTCTTTTACTGAACTCAAATATACTGAAAAATATAAAAGCCATATATTATTCCTTTTGCTATTCAGTTCAACATAACTGTACCCACATTTTCAGCCTTTAGAGAGCCCTTTTATCTTCTCTGAAATCTTTCCTAGGTAATGCCTGAAAGAAAAGCTGAACTATTTGTAGCTTGGGAAGATGATGGGAGGTAATTATCAGAGTTCAGGGTATGGTTTTTACATGAGCATTTGATAGTGTTGAGCAAATATAAAACCATTACATAAACCAAATTATATAAATTATATAATTATATAAACCAAAATACAAGACCATTCAAGGTCCTGGAACGGAGGATGACCTGCTCAGAGTCAGCACTGATGATCCTCGTGCTACAATAGTTGGATGCATAAATGGAAGGAGATGACAGAGGTTTGGGGGTTTAACCATCTTAACTGAAACGGAGGTGAACTGTAGTGCATGTTGTTGCACTTTTCCTGATTTTCCCATACCAAGGACTAAAATTGTTTGGTAATGTCTTCTGGGAAAACAAGTAATTGTTTTGATAAAAGAAACAGCACTTCAAACTGTTCATAATTTTCATGAACTGCTTTTCGAACTTATTCATATATCTGAATTTTGAGTCAAGTGGTTCAAGGACAAAAAAAAGAGGTAATTTCTTGTTCTTGCCCAGAAAAAAAAATCCCACCCAGAACAACAACCAGCACATAGAAACAAAATCCTTCTACAGGCTTGTATTGAGACACAACACCATCAAACACAAGAACTGAGTGGATAATTTTACACACCTTTTTAATGTACATATCCACTGTTCTTTTTCCTTTTAATGAGTACAGGGAACTCAGAGGGAAGGATAAAACCAGCAGATTCATCTTCCACGGAAGAGCATGACTGATCACCACACACACTGTGAATACTGTCAGGTCTAACAGGTCTTAATTGTTCTGATCAGCTTCCCTGGGAGCCCCCCACCCAACCCTCCCCTGCCCCTGTTCTCTAACAGAGCTGCCTAGGTGGACCTCAGGTTCATGTTGTCACCTTGTCTCCGATCCTGTCTCATTCCTGCTGCCCCTGGATGGCTCTGGCCCTGGTTTATGCCCTCTCCTGTGTCTGGGCTCCTGACAGACGCTGGCACAAGCCCCTGGCTCGGCTGACCCCAGTTGGTGAGGGCATTGCCTGTGCTGGAGTTACCCTTGGCCCCTGGCTCCTCCTCCCTTGGGAGCAGCCCCACTGTCATTGTTCCCTGCCCTGACAAACAGGACAAAAGTTTACTGAACCTACAGCAAGATAAGTTCTGGATAACCATTAAGAAAACTTCCCAACTCTGACCTATTTTTGAGGTCTCTTCCAGTCCTAATTTCCCTGAACCTGTGAGGTGCTTGCAACAGCCACAATTGAATCTAAATTCACTGGTTATAAAGCTAAGGGGTTTCGGTGTTTTTTTGTTTTTTTTTTTTTTTTTTTCTTTCTCCTGAGTGGCTCCAGGGTGTATTTGCATGCTTCTTCACAATTACAGCTGACGCCTCCTCTTCAAAACTCCATGGAATTGCTGCTCCACAGCAGACCTGTAACTGATCTTATAATAAAATTTCAGTTAGCTGTCAGCTCTGGCACCAGTGGTTGTCCCACTAACCCAGCAGCTCCTCTTTAGCTTTTCTCACACAGAAATACAAGTGGATCTGCAGACAATCTGCTCTTGATGCCAGTAAGTTAATCTTCAGACTTTTCTATCTGCCACTAAGGTATATTCTGGCCATCTTCAGAACAAAAAGTAGACTACATAAGCCCATATGGGATTCTTAAAATATCTGTAACATTCCAGAGTAACAGATTTTGCTATTTTGCAAAATACCACTGCAAGCTTTCCTATACAATGCATTTTGTATGAGGCATGAATAAATTTCCTTGGTACTGAGATGCCCAGCTGGGGTGTCTCAGGCCACAGCTTGTGTGACACAGCACCATGGCATCAACATGACGGCTGCCTCCGGACAAACATGTTAAATTAAAATAATCATGAGCACAAACTGGAAAATAAATGAGTTAGCTTTGTATTTGCAATGGAAATCAACCAGGGCACACGAGAGCTTTCACTTTGATGTTCTCCCAGATTTGTATAATAGCTGTTTTGATGTTTGCCTGAGACGTGCCCCCATATTTTTCCAGCCCTGTATCAGGAAGATGAATACAAATGTAACAGCTGACTCTCTCTTCTGCTTCGCTTAAGTCTTCCATTGTGTATTAACACAAGGAAAGCAGCCCAAAAGATATGTTGCTTCAATTAAAGAAGTCACGTACAGGCAATGTGATGGAGTAGGAGATAAGCACTATGTGTATGGTCAGAGGAACTATTCTGGTTACAGCCGAGCTGGATCAATATTTTATTGACACCACCCACACAAAAACACCCCCTCACCTCCCCAGAGCTGCTTGTTCTCACCTTTAGCTGCTGCCTTGGCCAGAGACCCTTGCCATTGGGTTGGGTTTCATTTGTTTGTTCCACTTTGAATAAGTTGAGGCATGCTGGCTCTAAATCAGTTCTGAGAAATGACCCAACTGAAAAACCCTCTTTTATAAGAAAAGGGTTGTTTCAAGCCAGCTCAGTCTATTGGCTAGAGATCAACTAGACAAATACTCAAATGAATAGTACTGAGAGGCGACATCTCTGTTGGCTTTGAGGTGTGGAAGGAGGAAGGGGTCGGGAAGATAAAACACTTCCCTGAATCTGCTGCCTGCAGCACAGCTCATGTTCCCATTCCGTAAGGTAAAATGCATTAGCTAAAACACAAAAATGAGAAGGAGATTCCCTTTACGGCACCCTCATTAGCGGTCTTATTCTCAAATGACTGAAAGGACTGATTAAATCAGTTTTAAACCACCATAAAAAAGTCACCTCTACTAGTGGTTCAGCTCTATCAGTGCAGGGTTTTTCTGCAACCAAGAAGCTGAATCCAAGTGTTACTAAATGAAGATTTTTATGAAGTTGCTTTAGATTATGTTTATTATCAGGAATTTGGTATCTGCCGGTTTAGCCTCTCATTTGTGAAGTGACATGTTTTTAAACTTGTCAAGAAAAATCCTTATCATTTAAAAAAATCTCTAAGAACTAACCCATCTGTAACTGTTAGAGTTCTATGCTCTTCATCTTACTGCCTGCCTTCCATATTGTTTGATGGAGTTTTTCTCTAGCAGTCATAAATAATTGAAACTGTTGATGATTTTTCTTAAAGTATGACATCTATCAAAGACCTTAAGAGAATGGCAAAGATAAAATAGCATAGTATAGTTTCTTACCCAGAGGAGAAATAAAAAATTCCAATTCCTGAAGATGCATGCTGGCTAGGATAGATTTTTCATTGGTATTATTATTACCTTCCTCTTTTGTCAGTCTTCCTTTCTGTTTTTGTTTGGTTGTTTGTTTTTGGGTTGTTGGGGTTTTTTAAACAGCACTCAGGTTTGATCATTCCTGTTTATAAGGAAGGCAACACTTGAATCCTCCAGCACAGTTGGGATTCTGGCTTTTGTAGAAATATAAAGTAAATTCTTCTCAGAAAGAATTCTTCTCAGGAAGAATTTCTTCATGGAAAGAGTTGTCAGGTATTGGAACAGACTGCCCACAAGTGTTGTCACCACCCCTGGAGGTGTTCAAGAAATGACTGGACGTGGCACTCAGTCCCATGGTCTAGTTTTCAGGCTGGAGATCTATCAAAGGTTGGACTCAATGATCTTGGAAGTCTTTTCCAATGTAAATGATTCTGTGATCCTGCATGGAAGGGCTTCCTGTTAAATTTTTTGCCACTAAACTGAAAGGAAGAAGGGGCTGAACTCCTAGCCTATTTTTCTGTCAAAGCAGAAAACTCACTCTTTTAAGTTATGACTTTGGCCTTCAAAAAACGGGCCTGTTTTCCTAAGGTGAACACTTCCTTATCAGTGGCCTGAGACCCACAAACCTATAGGGTCACTTCCCATTGCATCATGTGGATACCCTGATAGTGCCCACTAGCTTGGGTATGCATGTCGTTTCTTTCAGAACAAGGTATAAATATTTTTAACCTGGCCTTTGAAGACAGTCTAGGTATAAAGTGGTGTCACTTCTTTCCTCTGCTGTTTATACTGAACTAGATCCTTTCCATGACTGACCCTGTGTCTGAAAGTGAAGGGCTAATTTGTGTTAGTCCCAGCAAGAGTTACACTGGCTGCCAAGTTTCCTCACACAGTTCCAGGCGCTGCACACTAAGGAAGGAGGACGAAAGTTACCAGATTCATACACTCCACAAGCTCACTGTAGTCTCAGATCAGCTATGAAAATTTAATCTGGCCATCAAAAAATATGTAACTTCTTGAGAAGATCACTGGCTTGGTTGGTAAAAGAAATGCTCAAAAATGGTCTTTTGCAAGGTGTTCATCTCAGACTTGCATTGGGATTTAACTTCCCAAAACAAAACAAAACACTGTCAGACTGAGGGTAGCCTCTGGTAGCTGCTGCCATCTCAGGAGAGAAAAGAATTAAGAAGTTATTCAAGAAAATTGGGCACACCTGCAAGATGTCTGTAATACTGTAAGTCAGGGATAAAAACCTGAAATCAGGTGGAGGGGAGTATTTGCAGGTTTATGTTCGAAAACGGATAAAGACTTTTTATGCTAAAACTTTGAGTAAGGTTTTAGAAGTAAGGGCCCTCTTCTGGAACTAAAAGGTCTAGCATTGTGAAAGGCAAGCTTTTTTTTTTTTTCTGATCAGAAAATGCTATATTGACAGACAGTATAATTGTCCTAAGACAAGGCAGCCCCACTTCACTGTATGAAGAAGGAGATATTACTGAGGAGTTGATGGGGGGTTTTAATTTGGTGGTTTGTTTTGTTTTCTCTGCACCAATGGTGAGATCACTGTCAAATGCTGTATCCGATTCTGACATTAGTGCCTCAGAAAAGATGCTGAAAAATTTGGAATGGCCTCAGAGAAGAGCTGGATCTGGAAAGATCCAAGAAAGAAAAAAAGAAAGAAAAACTGTATGTATCAGTCAGTATATGCTAAGCTTGCATTTCAGTAGAGAAGACTACTAAAGTTGCATACAGATAAATGAAACCGAAGGTTTGTTTTGTTTGTCTTTACAGGAGAAAAAGGAACTTACACAGGATTTCCCATACCAAGCAAAAATTCAGTCGTTTTCAGTCCCTGATGTTAGCTCAAATGGGAACCGTGGCTTTGTGAAGCAAGAGACCCAGAGGACCAAAGGCCAGGGCTGCGCCGCAGTGCAGGTGAGGCACTGGGGCAGCTCCCGCAGGTCGCTGGCCAGGCGTGGCAGCACACACAGGGCCTGCCTGGGCTGTGGTGATCCTGGACGCAGGAAAACTGCTCCCAGCACGTGCTGTGCGGCCACACGCGGGCACGAGGGTAGCAGGTGACTGCTCCAGCCGAAAGAAAAGGGTTCAGCTCTGTTGCCTTCTTCCTCAGCCTTCCTTGCCCAGCTGCTGCCACGGCTGGTCTCCAGGTGCCGAGCTGGGAAGAGCAGCGGCACGGGAGGGCTTTGGCATGGGAGGGCTTTGGCATGGCAGCGCCGTGACAGGGCAGAAGAGAAGGGCGCGGGCCGAACCACGGCTCTCTTCTTCCCTCTGTGTTCAGGGCGCTGTCACCCCAAACAAGCTGATCAGTGATCGCGTTCACCCTTACAATCTGCAAGGCTGGCTGTAAATCAGCGAGCCTGACCGACTTATGAAAGCCTTAAATCTGTAGTAGGCAAGTATTTCCCTTCACCTCTGGCACAGGTGGATTGACTTAACGGAATTATCTACAAACATAGCTGCCTCTCAAGCGTCTTGGTAATTCCCTGGGAAACACGGCAGTGGGTGACAGGCACGTGTATGCTCCCCGGAAATTACCAACCACGTGCTGGGCGGAATCAGCAGCGAATCCCCGATCGTTCTGGCCCGGCCGGGAGCGTGAGGGCACCACCGCACCCCGGCACCGCCGCAGCTGTCCCAGAGCTCGCCCAAAACCGGAGCCACGCGGCTGCCCTGCTTTTCCTCCGGCTCTGCTCTCCCCAACGCGGCTCCTTCCCGCGGATGCTCCGCCACGAGGTGGCGGCACGGGCCGCCCTTCTCCTGAGGGGAGAGCGCCGTGCCCGCCCTTCTCCGGCCGTGCCCGCCCTTCTCCTGAGGGGAGAGCGCCGCGCCCGCCCTTCTCCGGCCGGGCCCGCCCGTCTCCTGAGGGGGAGCGCCGTGCCCGCCCTTCTCCTGAGGGGGAGCGGCGTGCCCCACGCGCAGCACGGAACCCCCGTGGGCGCGGGAGGCGGGCCCGCCTCGCTGCCGGCCCCGTGCGGGCCCGGTAGCTGAGCCCCGTGCGTTTCGAATCGCAGAATCCAAGGGTGGTTCGGGCTGGAAGGGGCCTATGGAGATCACCTGCTGCAAACCCCGTGCCCAGGCAGGGTCACCGGGAGCGAGTGACACGAGAGTGTGTCCAGGTGGGTTAGGAATGCCTCCAGNGGGAGCGGGTGACACGGGAATGTGTCCAGGTGGGTTAGGAATGCCTCCAGAGGGGGAGAGTCTGCGCCCTCTCTGGGCAGCTGTTCCAGTGCTCTGCCAACCTTAGTGCAAAGTTCTTCATGCTAAGTTTCTTGTGTTTTATAGCCACTGCTCCTTGTCCTGTCGCTGGGCACCACTGAAAAAAGCCTGGCTCCTACCTCTTGGCACCCACCTTGGAGATATGTGTATGTACTGCTGACATCCCCTCTCAGCCTTCTCTATACTGTACAGACCCACTCCTGCAGTCTCTCCTCGTAAGAGAGATGCTCCAGGCCCATCATCAACTGTAGTCAGATGGTTACTGACCTATAATTATTTTTTAAAAACTATTTGTAAGATTGAAGATGTCAGATTTGTGAGGTAATAATACTCTTCTACTATAGTGCCTTTAGAGTACTGCCTCGGGGAGATGCAAATATAGAGACCTAGCTTGTGTAAATTCCTCACGGTAGTGTATTTAGCTGAATTAGTTCCTTTAAACAAATCTCCTCAGGCTTAAGTTTTAAATTAAGATAGTGAGCAGTCCTGCTGAAGTTAGGGAAATAGAGTTTGGTGTGGAAATTCATTGAATCAGGACTAGCCTATATATTCAGCCTCTTTGGAACAGTTTCTCTTTGGAATGTGGGTGGAAAACACCTATACCTGTTTTACTTTCTTTGGGTTTTCCCAGTGTGCCTGTACCCACAGCACAACTCATCAGCCTGCCAAAATGTGTGAAGAAAATAGTAAAGATGCTGCTACGAGATGTGGTTCTGCCTCAGCATGACCTTAGACATTTGTTGGCATTAGCAAAATTCTGCTTAATATAAATGAAAATCTGAAAGGGGTAGAGGTATTAATAATTTATTATAAATCTGTTATTGATAGTAAGAAAAGCAAGCTCTCTAAAAATGAAGGCAATGCATGGTGTTTGTCTCAAGGATTTTATAACTTAAGCTGAGATAGCAACAAAGCACTTTGAAGATTAATTATGGACCATATGATGGTAGCAACAGGTGAGATGTGGTAATCATGTCATCACCATAGATGCTTTAGAGACTTACATTTCTAGAAGTCTATATTTAGAAGATGAAGGAATATACTGCAAAAGCTAGGAAGTGGTGAGAGAGAAAGCATGAAGAAAAACTCACTGAGGGAGCAGTTAGAAGTGTCTCTTGAGTCAGTGAAATACTATTCTGCTTGTGCAGCATGGGACATTTCATTTTAACATATAAAGGAATTAATGTGTCAGAACGAGTTTACAAAATAGAGATTAAACAACTAAACTTCATTTACACTTTCTGTTGCTAAGAAGAATATATGCTGATTTATAGTGACTACTAAAAATTATCATATTATTTTGATGGCTTATATATGGTTTTAGCCCTTTATTGCTGACCACAAATCTGAATTCCTAAGATAATTTTAAAGTCAGTTTCCTATGATGAAGCAAGTCTTGTCAGATGTTAGATGGAGCCTGACTAATTAACAAACTGCTTTCAGGCTCTGCTAGAAGATCAGAGATTGTTCTTGATTTGCATCTTAATAAGAAATCATTGGTGGCGTAAAGAGTTCCTTTGGTTATTAAAATATGACCTGAATATTGCAACCTGTTACAGGTAAGCACATGTTGATATAGAAGTGGCACAGAGAGGAAAAATTCATTATATTTTTCTAGTTTTTTAGTTGTTTCCAGTTCATACTGTCTCTGCAAATCAAATTAAGGGAATCTAGCATTCTTACTGAATTTATTGGTCAAGGGCTGAGGAACATGATTAAGTGCTTGCATTTGCTACTTGAAATATGGCAAGAAGCAAAGTGTACGGTGTAAGACACCAGAAAAGAGCAATTTTATGCCTGGTGCTTTCAAGCTCACCTCTTTAGATACTATTTACACGTCATCACTAGTCCCTCTTCTTGTTCTTCTTGTCACCTGCAGAAAAGGACACACATACAGCACAGGCAGAGGGGAACAAATAATAAAAGGAATGAAATTCAAATGTAGGAAGAGGCAGAGTAATAATGAGATTTTTTATAATGCTCTTTATCTTGAGTACGTCTTAAAGCTGAAGTGAATGGTAACTGTAAATGAGGTGCTGCTTCCTTCCCTAGCTCAGAAATCCCTAAACTGTGGCACTGTTAGCTGTCAGTCAGACTGTGGCACAAACCCCTGAACTGTCTCTGAGCCCCTGCGCATGCGTTACGTACTGAGGGTAGTGTTACTAAGAGGTTACTCATACCCTTCTCTCACATGATGTAATTAATACAGAGCGAGTGACTCCAAAACCTAAGGGCGGCCAGAGTGGAGTAATTGTGGATTGTCCCAAATCTCAAAGAATGTGTGAGTGGATGGTGTTAATAGTCTGATTATATAGCAGCAAGGGTTTAAACATAGGTTATGAGGCATATAATTTTATTCCTTAAGGGACAGCTAATTTGACAGTGAGCACCTTGTGCGGGAAGATGGCTTTCCAGAGGGGCTGTGGGACTGGCCAGCTTTTATTTCAGGGAACACGTAAGTCCTCTTGGATGCTGCAAGTATTCATGCCTGATCTGTAGTGCTCTGAGAACATTTCCAGGCACCCTGACTCACCAGGATGTCTCCTGCTCTTACTCCTTTTTAGGGCTTAGTGTTTTAGGAAAAAAAAACTTCCACCTTGTTTATACTTCTGCATCTGTAGTGAGGTTTGTATCAGGTGTCACAGGCTCACTCCTTAGAAATCTTGCATAGCAGACATTTATGTTTCAGAGGAATGGCACTTGGAAAAATCAGGTCCAAAGATTTCTTTGACCTTCTGTGAGCCATGTTAAATGACCCGTATTAGAACAGAGAGCCAGCAGTAATTGTGTGCTCAGTTTTAGCTGCACAAGAAAAGGTGCAATCATACAGGTACACAGAAGGAGTCTGAGAAGACTATTCCTATAAAGTTTTATGTTTCTTAAAATTTTCCTTTCCAGTTATTGATGATATCTGCTTTGGAGGGTTGTAATTGTTTATAGCATATTTTCTGTTCAATAACACTGCCTCAATTCTCTCACCGTCAGAGATTACTAAAGCACAGTTGTGCTTAATACTATAGAAACACAAATCTGTGACAATTTCAGAGAAAGTTTGGCTTTATTTAGGCTGAACAGCTGGAAAAATTTTAGATACTGCATGATTTGCAAAAATGTTTCTGAGCTCTCTTAGAGGTTGTTTTTTTTAAAAAAAATCATCTGATAGCTGTACAAGAAACGAAATTATTATAACACCAGGAATCAATCAGAAATCATTTCAAGATACAAGGAGACTGTATATATGCAAATATCATACAAGATATTTCATAACAACCCCTTCAAAATTGTAATTTGCAACTTGAAAGACTAAATAATCTGATTTTCTTAGAAGTGTATTTCAAATGCTTCTTGATTTGGAGCAACTGATACCTCCTAATTTGAGAGACCTTTTCAAGTCTGGACTAATCCCCATTTCCTTTTCAAAACCAGAGAGAATGTGTAGGAGTTGTCGCTGTGAAGATGCATTACCATCTCAAAAGTGGCTGTTAAGAAATTATTTAGAAATAATAAACTGGAGTTATCAATACTTGAACTAGCTTTAATTTAGCCATTGAAGTATTGGAAGTGGCAATACAAGAGTTTGATAGGAGTAATTGGCTCTCAGCAGGTAAGCTGGCTAAACCTCTGTTCCTTCCTGCCATGGATGACCTTTAATACAAACTTCTCACACTTGAGCAGCCAGTTTCAAGTTAACTTGGCTATCTCTACAGTTCTGCCCTAGCTAAGTTCTCTTCGTGTGATAACTGCTGTAAGTTGCTGGCCTAAAATGGTTTCTGAATCCTCTTTTTTTCTTTCTCCTGCATTCCAAAATAATAGTAATACATGCTCATTCATAGAGCAAGAAATATTTTTCTTTTAGGAGCATGGTGTTTAATTTCTGTAGTTCAAGTCTATCTTTTATGAAAGTTCAATCCCCATAGATTAAAACCCTGCGTTTCTTTCAGCTGACTGGAAGAGAGATTCATGTTTCATCCTAGAAATCACCACCTCGAGCCTCAACCTTGGAGATATCTAAAAACAGCAGATGGATTTCTTACTGTACCAGCTGAAGCAGAATGAGTTAATTATGGTGCCAAGGTAGATGACCTGTTTCAAGACCTGTATTTTATGTCAAATGACCCCATCATTATACTCAAGTAATAGTCAATTACTGCTATCAAGGGTGTTTACCATACTGCAGTGTGTGGTGGGTTCTATTCTATATGCTTAAAAAATAGGTCCAAAGACAGACATTCGCATGAAAAATGTCCAGATTTTTATTGCTATGCCATCTGTGCTAAATAATTCTCTAGTTTCTGGTTTACATTGATGACATCATGAAAACTGATGACAAAGAGTAGGGAAATAATCACAGGTTATTCAAAATCAGTCCTGCAATAGCTGAAATCTGTAGATTTGTCAGATGATATGTATTTAAACATTTGTCTCAAGGAAAGTTAACATTGTGAGCAATGGTTTGTATGGAAGGGCAGGCCACAGATGTGGCTGAGAAGTGAATGGACCAATCTGAGCTGTACTGTTCAGGTAATATGGTACCCATCATACTCCCTCAGAGCCTGTCCCTGCTGATTTTAAATTCTTCAAATGTCATTTTCCTTTTCTTCTCTGTGAGAGTGAGGAAAAAGCTGTATGTATGTATACTGTGTGTGTGTCTAAAACAGCTTAATGGAAACCTTAATTAAAGAAATGAGATTTTTAGTGCGAAATTTCGTTGGTATGTGAGGAGATTTAGTTATCCACTTTTGCAGTGAAGACTTCCAAAGTACAAATCCAGTTCTTGGAAAAGTTCTTTTCCTTGCCATGATCTTTTCTGTAAGAAGGATGCCATGATATATTTGTAGCTTTCTTTGAATTCAGAAAAAAAAGTTTACAGATACAGAATTGCAGTTATTTATAAAGATCCAAAATATTGTTGTATGGGTTTGGGAAGGGATGGCTAGATCTGAGAGTTCTGATGATATCATCATTACTTTTAGTTTCAGCAAAGTGGCAAGAAGCGGTTGTGTAAGCCTTAATTATACCTATTAATTTCATTTCTCCTTCTCTTTCAGTTCTACTTAAATAAGTAACAAAAGTTAAGTGCAGTTTTAGAAATTTTTGCAGAAGTTTGAAATGTTTGCCATGGTCTCTGCAATGTTTTTTTTGTAGGTGGAGTAGCAGAGAAATTACTTTTTAAAAAAGAATGCTTTAAAAAGATCAATGCTTTGTAAATGAGGGTGGGACAGAGCCCAACGGAGGGAAAGAAGATTCTGCCACAGACCCTACTTGATGTTGTTTAACAACCTGGAGAATAATCTTGCTTGTTTATGTGTCTTTTGCACTCAGAGTTTGGAATTTGGATTTCCAGGTTCTTAATGATAATGCTAATTACACAAAGAGGATACGTAACAGGTAGAATCATAGGTTTCAAGGGGTTTTGGTATTATTTTTTCCATAAATTCTTAATTACTATGGTGTTCTGTTGCTGAAAAAGCTCAGAGTATTTGGGCCATAAATTACTGTCTGGACACTGCCTTAAAGAGGCTGGGGGCGGAGTGGCTGGAAAGCTGCACAGCAGAAAAGGACCTGGGGGNGCTCAGAGTATTTGGGCCATAAATTACTGTCTGGACACTGCCTTAAAGAGTGTACAGTGAACTACAGGCTGGGGGCAGAGTGGCTGGAAAGCTGCACCGCAGAAAAGGACCTGGGGGTGCTGGTCAGCAGTGGCTGAACATGAGCCAGCAGTGCCCAGGTGGGCAAGAGGGCCAGTGGCTCCTGGCCTGTGTCAGCAATAGTGTGGCAGCAGGAGCAGGGCAGTGACTGTCCCCCTCTAATGGGCACTGCTGAGGCCACACCTCAAATCCTGTGTTTGTTCAGTTCTGGGCTCTTCGCTACAAGAAGGACATTGAGGTGCTGGAGCATGTCCAGAGAAGGGCAACGGAGCTGGGGAAGGGTCTGGAGCACAAGTCTGATGAGGAGCAGCTGAGGGAGCTGGGGGGGCTCAGCCTGGAGAAAAGGAGGCTGAGGGAGAATATTTGCACTCTCTACAACTCCCTGACAGGAGGGTGTACCCAGGTGGGAGTCAGCCTCTTCTCCCAATTAATAAGCAACAGGAAAAGAAGAAATGGCCTCAAGTTGCACCAGGGAAGGTTTAGATCAGGTATGAGGAAACATTTCTTCACAGAAAGGGCTGTTAAGCATTGGAACAGGCTGCCCAGGGAAGTGTTGGAGTCACCATCCCTGGAGGTATTTAAAAGATGCATAGAGATGTGGCACTGAGTGTCGTGGTTTAATGGTGGCCTTGGCAGTGCTAGGTTAATAGTTGGACTCAAAAATCTTAAAGGTCTTTTCCAACCTTAACAATATCGTGATTCTATCTGGGGAAGAATTGACCAGATGGAGGTATGTGAAACTAGAACCTGTAATATCAGTTTTTATCCTGAAGTCAGGTACTTACTCCAAACAGTTCTAGACACCTGGTTTCAGTGCTGAGAACTAGACCACTAATCTCTCACCTTTGTTAATAAAGAGCTCAGTGTTCTGCACTAAAAAGATTAGAGCTCCGCAGGAGTCTCTCTTGTCACTATGCAGCAGGATGTAGCTGACTAGATACTATTTCTTGATCACAAGTGAGGTACAACCATCTTAAAAGCCTTGAAACAACTCCACAATCAAAAAACCCCACGGAGAATGCATTTATAAAAAACGTCAAAAGTGCCGCATTTGATATATTCTATTCAACACTAAGCTGTATCTTTAAACAAAAAGGTTACAGAGGTAAACACTGTCTGTCTCAATTTTAACACCATAGTTACAGAGAAACCCATCAACTGATATTCTCTGCTCTCTCCCCCTTTCTAATTTTACAAATGCTTTCATTTTAGGAGAGGGAGAGGACAGAAGCAATAATGAGAAAAGAGCGATGTATCTGCAGTGTCTGACTGCTGGAAAATAAATATATCCCATTGATTTCTCCATATGCCATATTTCAGCAAGGTGACTGCCTTTTTCCCTGTGTGTTAATTAAAAAGTTGTTGTAGAGGCAGTGAAGGCCCAGCTTTGCTGTCGCCCTTGTCTCACGGGGTTTATGCAGAGGGCAGGATTAGATGTGGCTGATCTCACATCGTGTCCTGCTCTGAGTTGTAACATCATCACAACTTCAGAGCACACAAAGTGTGGGACCGGTGAGTGTCATTGACTGACTTGGCCCATGAGCAACCTGGAGATATCTGTGTGTCCAGTTCTGTTCTTCCTTGTTTGGGCTTTCCCCGCAGTCTTCTGTCTCAACCTTGAATGCTGCCGTAGTGCTTCATAAAGCTGCTTCATGTGGAAATGGCCTGGCCTCTCCTAATTACAATAGGTCCTTGTTCTGCTGCCAAGAAAATAGCATCATCAGCTATTTGGATTATACAGAATATTACAGAATAAAGACAACAACAGAAATACACTGTTATTTTTCCTTCCTTATATCCTGCCTTGTGACAGGAATCCCTCCCCCTCTAAGTTCATTGGTTAACAATAAACAAAGGTGCTTTTAACAGCTGTCTCACTTATAGCCTCTGTCCTCTGTGGAGAGTAATACACTAGACCCATGATAGTATTTAAAACTGGCTTACCATCATAGTTTTGATTTTTTAGTACACTTCATTTGACTTACAGCCTCTGCTAAACGGAGATGATACCCTTTTCTTGCATCTACGTACAACAGAGCATCTACAAACCAAATATTAAAGAATAGCTTAAATAATCTTTTTAAACTGTTTTATTAACATTGGCAGAGATAATTATTCACTGAAGAGATACAGTGTCACCACAAAACTCCAACAGTGACCAGAAGTTGTAGTTTAACCTGGAGATTCGGGCTTGCTTCTGCCTTTCATTCCTATTAATAGAAGGTATTGTTTCTCAGTGTTTTTGGAAATTATGTGGATGTATTTGGCTGAATATCAAATACTGATTTATTGGACACCTTTTTTAAAAAATCTTAGAAAATTTTCTACTTTGCTCAAGGGAAATGCTTTGATGAATAGATAAGGACATTACTTTCCCTAGCTGCAGGTCACTAATTGTGGTCAATAAAATTAGGATTTTAATTTCCAAGGACTCCCTCTGTAGTCCACAGAGAGGAAGTAGATATCAAAGTGAATTCCTGATCAGAAGTCTATCTCAGATCTTCTGTGCCACTCTTCAGGGGAGGCAGGAGAGGAGAGGGAAAACTGTCTCAGACACCCTCTGAAGTATGTGAGAGGTGGATCCAGTGCCTTGGTGGTCCCAGGTTTTCAGTGCTGGAGGCTGGCTGGGGGCTCTCCTGACAGGCTGCCGTGCATGGATGCAGAGGGAGGTGCCAGTTTCACCTGCTGTTGTGCCCTGTCTCCTCCAGAGCTGCTGCAGAAACGATGGAGAGTTGGAACATCTTGAGAGCCCAATACCTGAATTGTGGGCCACCATTTCAGCTACCTTTTCTTTGGAGAATCAGTCCATCCTTTCTCTTCTCTTACAGTTTCTCTGTTACACCTGTCTTTTGTTTTTCAAAAATATTGTAGATGAGGTATCTGACATTTTGGAGCAAGGTCTTCTTGCTCACGCTTACAGCAAGCAAATTACATGACATGAAGATGTGACTAATGCTTTGTTCCAGTTGTGGTTGTCAGCTGTGGGTGATAACATCTGCATTCAGAAAGCACTTACCGTGCCTTTGCACATGAAGAGCGGTCTCGGGAACATGCTCCAGCACTGCAGCCCCTCTGCCTTGCCACGTGCTGTCCCCACAGCTGTCTCAGGCTGCCCATGAAGAGCCTGGTCACTTGGATCTATGAGAAGGGAGCTGCTCAGCTGTTTGAACTTGTGGGTGCATATTCATCCTTATCCAGGATTCAGATATTCAGATCGTCGTTGTTTTGGATCTACCCAAAACTGGACTTCAGGGGAGTCACCAAGAGACTTCAAGGTGCACTGACTGATTTAGACAGTTCTCTAGGTGGGCACTGACCTCCTGCATCTTTGTGATGAAAGTCCTGCAATTTGATGTCCTTTTGCACTGCACTGCTCCATCTTCTTACTTTTTGTTAAACTTTTACTCAAACAGAATGCTTGAAGTATCTGGATCTTGAAATTCATTGCCAGATTCTTTAGTATTCGTCATTCTGATGCCTTAGGATTTTAGCTTTTTATCTTATATTTGTAATCCTGCAATTCTTTAGTGTATAACTCTGAGCTCCATGTAGAGTGTTAGCAAGTGCTTTTCCCATTTTGGTCAGACACAACAATTCCTCTCTAGGCCTGAGAATCAAGGACACCTCACTGTTTCAGGCCCCGAGAAATGTAAACGAAAGTGAGTTGGGGGGGGAGCAAACTAAGAGAATGGGACTTCACTGCATGAAGCTGTAATTGGACAATTAACCTCTGGCATGCGAATGGACAAAACTTATTTCTGTCTGAAAAACACGTGACTGTCGTCCATCCTGGGTGTAGTCTCTGCGAGACTCCTGCACTGCCCAAGGTGTGCCCTTTGAAGGCCTTTTAATAAATACCTACCCTTTATCCTTTCATTCTGTCTAGACTCTGTTTTAGGTCAGCCTCTCCAAGGCATCAGTTCTCATCCAATAAAATTGCTCAGCTCTTCTACAGCAATTGAGACATATAAAACTTCCTTGATTTTGAAACTTTGATGGGTTCAGAAGTCAGAACGCTACTGTCTCTTCTGACTGTAATGGCTGTGCTGTTGCTTTTGCTGTCACCAGTGTTTATTTTTATTAATAGATACTACTTTGTTTTCTTCTCATTTAGCCTGGTATTCTAACGTTTAAAGTAGCTGAGAATCAGATTTTACTTAAAGAACATTTCATTTATTGAAGGCTATTTGAAATTACTGGTTTAATGAATGTATTGCAACTTAGCCAATAACCAATAACCTCATCTTCTTTCTGTGTAATTCCAGTTCTGCATAACAAAGAGAGGGCCATATGTATCCAGGGGAAACTGAATCACTTAAGCAGAAAATAAAGTCTGTCAAAACACTACACAAATGCTGTATATGCATCTTTTTTAATTGAGTTGGGTAAGTTGAGAGATTTCCAGTGTATTCTGAATGTCTAATCCCTGGACCAAGTAAAAAAATGATCTACCACTCCTCAAGCTAAAATGCAAGTCACGAATTAGTCCTTTAAACTAATTAGTCCTTTAAAGGAACAGTGAATATGAGTGAATATGTGTAAATTGGTGGTTTTAGAGCTCCTTGATTCATGTCATCTCATGAGCTTAGTCTATTGATTAAGAAATGCTGCGTCAGGAGCTTCACTGCCACCCTCCCCACAGAGATGGAACCTAATTTGCTAAAGTACAGGCTGACATAAAAAGGGTTTGAAGTCTACAGAGCTAAGCAGAGGTGTGCCTGTATCCAAGAGTAGCTCTTACAGTACATTTGGCTTAGCACATGCAAAAGACCTCCAATATTTCTATCTTGTAATGAGGGCTTTAAAAACCTCCTCTCGTAAGGAAAAGACTTGAAGGGAGGGGAAGAAGCTTCTTAGTGATTCCTTTCAGTGGGTCAGTGCTCTGCCATGGCTCTCTAAGCTGCTATGGATTTTAACATTTTCTTGAGCACAGCTGGGCTTTCTTTTTTCCCTGGCATTTTTCATTCAGATATAAATAGCTACTAGAGCAATATTACCAAGAATATCTTTAAAGAAATAACTGATGAAGCCATAAAAAAAACTTGAACTAAAGCTTTCCAGAATGACTGCTATCATTTTCATGCCTCTGTTCTGAGTGCTCATGAGTCTATCTAGGAACTGTAAATTTAGGAAAAGTAATAGAAAGGTATATGATGAGTACAGCAGATGGGATATTTAGTGTATCTTTTGCAGAGATCCTTTTTCTTAATGCAGCATTATTGCTGTCAAAGTTGAAATGCTTTGAAAAATACGCTAAGTTGATGTAAGGCTGTTTAAAGGCGAACTGATAAAGCATTAAAAAGTCCATAAAATAATATTTTGACCATTTTTACAAATTTTTAAAATGTGAAATGTGTTATTTAAAAAATAAAAGAAATCTAAACTCTAGGAAATATATTACAACAACAGAACAACAAAATATATTTGGTTCAAATGGGAAAAAATTGAAACTGGTAAAAAAAATTCTGTGAAACAGAAAATGCAGTTCCCGACCAGGTCTGTTTAGTGACAATTTCCTAAATCTGCAAATACTTTTGATTCATAGAATCATGAGTCATGATTATGTAAATACTTTTGATTGATGGTTTTAAAGGGAGAGAGAATTCTTAAATGTCAACTCACAAATGCAAGTGGATTAAGATCTCCTGAGCCACCTGCTTGTTTTAGTGAGGACGGCTTGAACATTGTGTGGAAGCCCCGTTCCACATGTTCCTCGGAATGGTGCCTCAGCACTGAAGCTTAGTTGTGCCCTTCTCTGAAAAGTGGGTGAAGACATTTTCCCAAGCTGTAAATATCAGTGGTCTCAGACTGATTATGCTTTGTCAAAGCATAAGGCTCTCAATTACCTGAAGTGTAGGTCGCTGTTGGGCAGGAGGAAGGCGGAATGTTTGGAGTGATGGTGTTTGTGTTCCCAAGTTATGTGTGATGGAGCCCAGCATTCCTCGGGATGGCTGGACACCTGCCCATGGGCAGTGGTGAATGAATTCCTTGTTTTGCTTTGCTTGTGCATATGGCTTTTGCTTTCCCCATTAAACTGCCTTTATCTCAACCCACAAGTGTTATCACTTTTATCCTTCTGATTCTCTCCCCCATCCCACTGAGGGAGAGTGAGCAAGTGGCTGTGCAGTGCTGAGGTGCTGGCTGGGGTTAAACGTCTGTATATTTTAAATTTGGTATTACCTTTGAAGCCTAAAGAACATGTCAGATAAGCTGTTACGACATCTGCCGTGTCACCATGGAGTGCTGCAGGATAGGTCACACTGGGAGCTGGCCAGCCTTGGCAGCAGAAACCTGGGAAACTGTTATTATAAAGACCACCTTCATAACTGGAAGAGGTGTTGGCGGAGGCAGAAGCTTTTAGTGTGAAGGAAGCAGAGCCCATTCATTAGCTCTTCTTGCTATGTGGAAATTCAAACATGGAATAAAGAGGACTAGTTGTACTGTGCAACTTGTCGCTGTGCAATGAGCATTGCACCATGCTTTGACTATAACACCCACCAAATGTAATAATCATCTATTGGCCAGATTATCTTTTTCCTCTGGGGATTTTGACCTATTTCCTGTCAAAACAGATTTTTCTCGTGTCACATCCATGCATTTCCCATCACTCTGTAAGCTGAAGAAGAAGTATAGTCTGACAAATTTATTAGCTAGAATGCTCCTATGTAGGAGATCATGTAGGAGTGTGTAGACCTCAGAGGAGTATTTGTCACCAAATGAACATGTCTGTGCTAGTTCAAAATGCCCTTCAAGCTATGTCTGAATTATTTCTCTGTTCAAATGAGTTACTCCTTCTTGTGGGTGGAATCAAGAATCTTGTCCTTCATCTTAATTTGTATACAGCAGATTCATGGCAGAGTAACTTAGTCATATGGAGGAATGCAGATAACACCTCCCTTGTACACCATGCAGAGCTGTTGTAAGGCAAGGAGTTGTACAGCTAACAGACAAGTAGAACCAGGCCTGGAATGTCTACCAAGACAATCAGGTCGCAAACTCTGCATAGCCAAGTTAAAAATCTAATTTAGCTACTTGTATGGGTTCTTAATCATACATGTAATGTGTACCAGTTCACATTAAAGTTAGAATTAATTACATCTCTCAACTCATCCATCTAAATGAACAATGCTTTGCTTAATGCAGCTTTGTTTTTATGAATATCCTCCCATTATGCAGCAACTGAATATTCCTGTTTTACCTTGGCTTTTGTGTGTGGGAGAGGCGCTCTGGAAACTAAATATATCCAGTATTAATTAAACTATGTATTTCGGAAGGACAGCAGGATAATTCTTCTTTATACTTTTATAATGAGATTTGTCTGAACATGAAAAAAGCTCAGCCACTCAACATTTTTAGTTCAATTTTAGATCTATCTTTATATCAGTGAGAGTGAGCAACAATTGGCTCCTGCATTTTACAACCTGGTACTTAGGAAAAAAGACCATTTTTGAAATTTAGTTTTGCAAATACTCAGAAAATGGGAAGAAACAATGCACAGGGAAAGGGGAAACGGAGAACAAAACATGGAGGAAATAATAGACATTTTTGGCATCTAAAGAAATGGGAGAAAGAAATGCCTGTGAAATACTAATCTGAACATGAAAGTCTTGCTGAGTCCTAAGAATGACTTGCAGTATGTTAGATCATAATTTTCCTTCTCTGTTATGTTTCTTGCCCTGTTAATGCCTCACATATTCCACATTTGATGGCCTTTGTGCTTACCTCCCTCATGACCCATATGAGCCAGCAAACTTACCCTGGCTCCCCTTGAAGCCCACGAAGCTGGCATATCCCATGTTTTGTGCCACGAGCCGTTTGCAGAGGGTTTCCAGCATCCAAACTATAGCTGGTGGCTCTCACTCAGAAATGCCGAACACGAGGGCCGATTTTTGCTCTCAGTTGTCCGCAGTAACCGTGGAAAGGTTTCACTTCTACCTTGGATTCAACAGAATGCCACCACACCTGGAGGTGTTGTGAACTGAATGCTCTGAACTCAGTGAACTGGAATTTTCACACTGAATTACTCTACACAGAAATGGGAGAAGTCCCCAGTTTACTTCACCTGTCACACAGGTACCCTGTTATTCGTAACACTTGTGTTTATTCCTTGAACAAAGCAGTTTAGCCACTCTTGCAGCCCAGGGACAAGGAGGAGGACAGCCTTTCAAATTGTGCTGAGGTTGTTAAGAGGCACAACCCCTCCAGCTGTTTCATCTGTCCTGTCCCTGCCACAGCTGGCCTGCAGGGGTGGGGCACCTGCACGTGTCTCAGCACAAAGTCTTCTTTCTTGGCCCAAACCAGCTTTTGTCAGCACTTTAAAGAAAATTGCTGGACTACACATCTGAGTCATGTACACACAGCCCCAGCAGCTGCTTTTCTGTGGGGATGGTTTTCCCTGGCAAACATGTGATAGCAAATTCTGGAGGAGAAACAGAAGAAGGAAAATAATTCATGAGTTTGCAAAGACTTCCAGACTTTTTTCCATGGTATTTCAGCAGTCAATTCTTAGCCCCATATAACAGACAACAGACCTCTATTACAAACATTCTCAACCAAATGAAAAAATATGTGGTAAGCAAGCACCAAAGATTACAAATATATATTTTGCAAAACTGCCTGTAATTATGCAAAGTAAATTTTATGCAAAAAGCGGCGCCACCTAAATGGCATAACATATGCACACGTTCGAAAAAGACAGTCTTTTCAAACAGACTATTGCCACAGTCATGCAATAGCTTGAGTCTTCAATTACAAGTTAATCTATCCTAGTAAAATGAATTCTTTAATGTGGGGATTGGTTTTTTTTTGGTTTTTGCTACTAAGTGTTTCTACTCTTCCAAACTGAAAGAGTAAAGAGATGTTATAGGAGAAGGTAGAGGTACCTCCATGTGTGGCAACATGACGGTAGTTTTGCTGCAGCTTTCCACTCGGCAAGGTAAGAAATCCAGCATTAGATGGCTCAGATGTTACCGAAGCAGGCCTATAGCTAAAGTCTGGTAATTTCTCACCTTAAACTCAGACACAAGCAGTAACTTTTGTAGTAGCAACAGCCCCGATAGTTATGGTTTTCTCCAAATTACATTCTTTTCTGTGTTTCCTGGCAAGTAGAACTGGTCTTGTGGCATTGGGCTGCAGTGCTTTGCCGCAGACCCAGAGAAAGCAGGACTGTTCCAGCTGTGGCAGTTCATGTGTGCTGCTTGCCTTTGTACCATGATGCATTTTCTTCATGTGGCCTCCCCAGAGACCTGGACTGAAGTTACAGCACTGTGGTTCAGAATGAAACTGCCTTGAAGAAGAAGAGGAGGATACAAGTTTACGTAGGTTGCAAACTCAGATGTCCATTATCTAGTTGGTGCAATGAGCTGGCTTTGTACTGCTGTGTTTTGAAAGATTCCAGAAAAGTTCATGGAAGGGGTTTTAGATGTGTTGGTGCGAGTGCAGTGACAGCTGTGTCAGAACCAGAAGGTGTTGCAACTTCCTAAGTAGTAATAATAGATGGGTTGATACCATCTACTTCCCTAGTTTGTCTTTTCCTGCTTTGTCATAAGGGTGTCTGTCTGGAAGGGCTAGAAAGCGGAAGACTCTTCAGTTTTGAAAGATTTGCAATTGTAAGCAGCCAAGAAGGAAATGAGTACTAACTTTTGACAGAGGCAGAGTGCTACCCTGCAGTTTGAGTGACAAGCTGGGGTCCAAGCTCCACTACACAGAAGGGGAAGTAGTGGTTTTGAAAATTAAGAGTCTCAGTTGGCCTTTATAAGTTCTCCTGGTCATCTGTGAAAGTCTTAGGGATGTAACTGTCAGCAAAAACATAGCATTCATGAACCTAAGTTTAGGTCACTTTAAAAAGTATAGCAGGCATGGCATGAAGAATGGATCAAAATTGAATATATCAGAAGAAGCGACATTGATTCTGAGAAAATAGATTCTTTCATCTATGGCCTTTCAACACTGATTCTGAGGAAATAGATGCCTTCATCTGGGGGATTTCTAGATGAGTCCTCAAATCCATGACCACTTGAGTCAAAATTGACTCTACAGTCCATAAAACCTGGTCTTTAAGTAAAGATCCCAGAGCCGAAGTTTTCCTTCCACTGAATTCACCTAGTGAAGATCCAAACTCATGTCATTGTGTGAATTAGTAAATACACCCCTTGAATTACAGAACCTTACACAAAGATGTTGAATTTGTCCATTACATTGATCCACGTCTCTTCTGTGGTGACCAGAGTCCACTAGACTAGAGAACAATTTGAATTCTTTTTTATCATATAGCTGAAAGAAAACAAACAACAGCAACAAAACCTCCCATATCATAAAGATGTGTTTACCTGAACTTCTCACCTTACTATAGACGTGCAGTTGGTGGGATGGGGAGTCCCGAGTATCCCGTCCTGTTTCTCTTGCTCTGTCACCATATGTGTGGAACTCGTATTTCCAGTGCGGCATTGTGACTTTTTGACAGGCCATGAAGGTGTGTTTGCAAAGGCTCCCAGCGTGGTGGGACACTGTGTCCTGGCCACATTCCCAGGCTGCATTCTGCACCAGTCACCTGCCTAACCTGCTGCAGAGAGCTGCTTGCCCTCATAGTGTGGGGTTTTCCCCACAGTCCCTCCTTGTGTTTATGTTCTTCTACAGTTAAGGCTTTGTCATCCCTGAGCTCTGTTCAGCCATTCCATCTCCCAGCCTTGGTTAACAAATGTAGAGCAAGCCCTCAGAATGAACAGCTTTGCCCACATTTCTACATGGACAACTAAACTAAGTGTATGAGACGTCACCCCCCCCCGTAATGTTGACCAGCTACTGATAATAAACCTTCCCTGTCTCTGCCTTCACGCTTAGCTAATCAGTCTCCATTTTTTTGTCTCAATTTTGTCCATTTCTATAACAAACACTTCCCTTAGGTTTTTGCCTTTGGAGTTTTTCTTGTTTCATTGACTCTCTGGAATAGTATATTGAGCTTGTTTTAAATTGCAAAGTGTGCCCATGTGTAGTGTGCCTCAATGAAACATGCATGAACTGCTGTTCCAAGTGACTCCCGCTGTCAGCCCATACGCAGTGTTTCTGACGAGGCTGCTCCTCCCAAGTTCCCCAAAAGCCCTGCCTAATGTCACCACCTCAGTTCCTGTCTCCATTTTAAGCCATGGATTCTCCCTCTCCTAAGTTAACCCTCCTTTAGCTGTTCAGCATGGAGTCTTAGCTAGTGTAGCACTTCCTCACTTCTGCATGTTCAGTTCCATGGCAGCAAACCTTACCCCGAGGATGGTTTTCTTTGGAAATATGTACCAAATGTGCATTATTGTAAGAAGCTGAATAGAGTTTTACCAGTGAATACTAAAGATCATCAATGAAAGTCACCACTGAGAAGCAAGTGCCACTGGAGATCATTTCTCAAACAGTATGACTAATGCAATTTATGACCCTGTCTCATCTCCTCAGGCTCCTGTTTAGCTAATGTGTCATCCTTTCAATCTTATGTTTCACCCCAGCTGTCTGTGTTTTTACATTTAAAGGCTTTGCATGTGCTGTGCCTGATACTGTAGTAGTAAAGGTCAGTAAGCTGACTTTACTATTAGATGGGTTTCATTTTTATATACCAAATGTGATGAGGAAGAGTCACAGTGAAATCTGTTGACAAGATCAACTTTAAATGTTGAACGTATTACATGACTTGGCTTTCAGTTGGTCTTCTCAGTACAAGGGGAACTGGAAATCTCATTAGAATATATACAGTGACAGATTTTGTGGTGCCAAGTGCACTCTTGGAGCCCAATATTGTCCCTCATGTGAATACACAAAGAGTAAAGTTGCATATTTATTTGGAGGTTGTTCTACGGCTGTGTCTAGAGCAGCCACTGACAACAGCCACAACCACCCTCAATATATCTTTAAGAGGGTTAATAGCAATAAATGGGTCTTAAAGTGCTGTTATATATTGATTAAAGACTTCCTTTTTCTTTCTTTCTGGTAGGTAACCTCCCCAGAACTAATTATTAAAGTGATAACTTTTTAATCACCCAAATGAACACTATGCTCAGATATAACAAGTCAAAACAAGGCAGGTGAAATGGTCTGCAACTGTCAGCATTCTCCTGTACCATTTAGGTGAAGTAGGCTTGCTGGTTAAAACCATGACAAGAAAACAAAACACTTTTTTGTTTTCTGTTATGCCTTCTGACTTACAAAACTGCTATTGTTGCAGTCAGTAAATGTGGTCAGACACTATGGGTCATTGAAGTAACATGGAGAATACATTCTTTTCTGCCAAAAAGATATGTTAGAAAGCATTTAGTTTCTATATGCAGGTAAAAAATACAAGATGGTGTGAGCCTGACCATGCACACATCAGTAATATTTTGTATCTACTTGATTTTTTACATATAATATCTTACAGTCAGTAATAAGATACAAATCCAACTGATACTTAATCAAGAAAATTAAGGACATATTGTCCCATAACTGGATATAAAAGAGAGAAAACCACTCAGGGAATGTAAAAATGTAAACATGAAGTTCCTTTTGAGGAAATTTCTACACCTTTTCCTCAGTAGTTTCATGCGATCCAAGCTGAGACCTATTAAGTTAGAAAAATATATATTTAAATAGGCTGAGGGCATGAAAATTTTAGGCTAAAAATCCTACAAGATCCTATTAAAATCTTTTCTTGGGGGAAAAAAAAAAGCTGTAATTAAATCCTGCTATGGAAGTCATAGTCATTTGTGAGGGACTGCTTGATCTTTCCTTAACTTTTTTACAGGACGAATACAATGAAACTTGTGCTAATGCACACCTGTGGTCTATAGAAAACTGCCTGTCTACAGCTGGGTTGACTGAAAATTAAGATTTATAAGGGAAAAAGAAAAACCACACAAAAAAAGGCAAAGTCCCATTTAAATTTTTAGACAAATTGTCATCAGAAAAGTTTCCTAAGTGTTGAGGAAGCTCCTTCTGTGTGTGTGCTTCAGCCTTGCCAGGGCTGAGTACCTAGGAGCATTCCCTAAAAGGGAAGCAGTGGTATTCCCCAGTTCATCTTCCCAGAGCGCACTTGCTAGCTGAACTCCAAGCATGCTGACGGGGTGAATCAACGTGGCATGCAGAGCCTTGGGTTCTTCATTTAAAAATACAGCCACTGAGGGAGGCAGTAATGATGTTTGTTCCTTATTTAAGCTCCTCGTATTTAGAGTACTGTCCCAGTAGATGGAGGATTTGAGTGCTGCTCCCTCCTACACTGTCAGGGGTTTGGTGTCCACATTCCCCTCATTCCAGAGGAGTGGCCAGACAACGAGGCTGCAGACAAGGCTGTGATAAGGACATGGGGTGGTTGGACCTGAGCAAGGATCATTAAGCTTTAGTTGTGAAACATGAGTCCTTATGTAAAGCATCTTCCCACCCACTCAAAAGTATCTTCCCTGTCCATAGAAGGGGTAGGGTATTAGGCACGTGCCTCCCTCAGCAATTTAGCAGGTTGTAGGTTCCTGGATGTTGTACATCCCAGCTTGAAGCATCCAAGGCCATTCCATACCTAAGACAGCTGATGAATTTTAATATCACCCTAAGAACTCAATACCTGAAACCTATGTGAAATTATGCACTACAATGGTCTGGGGCCTTTAATTTCTTTATCTTTGAGTAGCAGATTGTGGGTGACTAGGAAGAAGGACACACAAAACGATAGAAGCAAAACATGGGAATTTTGTGTTAGTCCCATCAGCTTTGACTCCTAGTTTTATGTGTAGATTGCAGGATCCTGATGGAGAGCAACCCTGTTTATCCACACAGACCATCAAATATAAGTTCATTGGCTAAGAAAGCAATTGTCTGTCATTAATTATTTAAGGAGGAGTGCAGCATGCATTTACATGACTGCATGTATGGGAATCTTGTCTAGGAGTTGTGATAGGCTGTCATCACGGTCAACGAGCATTTGCTTCAACAAAAGGCAAGAAATGACTGAGAACATGAATGGAAGAGAAGAACAGGAAGTCTGCCACTTAAAAAAATGCATGCAAAGTAAGAATGGGGAAAAAAAAATAAGTTGAATTGGCTTGATTACTTTGTAATCCAAAACAAATTGTTTAGACCTTGAACATGAGTGTTACACACTTACGGTGCTAAAAGTTATAAATGTTTGAACTGAAATAGTTTAAAAAAAACCATCAGAAGTAATCATTAGGTAAAGTCTTAATGAGGGGGAATGTTAATTATTATTTTGCTTAAAATTAATTCAGTGGAAATCAGTTTTCAGAGAAATCAAATTTTCAGTGATTTGTTGTGAAACATGCTCATTTAAATGAGTTACCATTTCAATGAAAGAAAGAAGTAGTTTGGGAACAGTTCTGTAACTTTCTACTCCTTGAAAAACAGTAGGTAATGCCTGTTGGAAGGACTAGTAGTCATTGCTGACTTCTAAATTACTTTCAGCCATATAAAAAAAAAAGTTATAGCCTCTCAGGAAAGCTGTGTGAAGTAATACGATCAGTGTGTGAGGGTGGTCAAGAAAGTAGATAAAATGTGAAGATGGCTAGGGTAAAAAGGACACTTTAACTAGGTTCTTGTAAAATCCATAATTTCTGTGGAATTCAGCTGCAGTTACATGAACTCAGGAGTCTAAATCTGAGAATTTTTATTTTGAATGTAGTACCTGACCTTGAGAAGGCACGTGAATAGACATCTGCTGTCAGGAAGTGATTGGAAGGCCAGGGACCTTCAATTTAAGATCCATAAACAATGGAACATTAAGTTGTGTTTTGTAGAGCAACAAAATCTACATTCACATCATTTTAGTTTTACTTTTCAAAGGGCTTTCAGAGGATAATGGCTCTCTTTCCTGAGTTACAACTTTCGTTAGTTTTTGGTTTTGGTTCCCTTGGGTAATAACCACCACGAGATTTGCAGGTGCCTAAGCAATGTTTGAATGGTTACCAGTGACACAGGGAGTAATTGCCAAATGATTTCAAAAGTGTCATGCTCTAAAAGCTGCTTGAATGGCCGTGGTTTTGTCAGTTGGCTGAACTATTTACTGCAGAGCCAAAAGGCCTAAGTGAAAGTGCTCTGAGATGGGGTTTATAAATGTGAATCCAGGGCAGCTCTTGTCCAGGGTTAACTACAGAACTTGTATTTGTAGCGTTAACTGTGCTTTTTAAAGCAGTGCTTTCTCATCCCCAATATAGCAGGTTACACATTTGGGAAAAGAAAACCAAGAAGTCCTGACTGGTACTTCCCCAGCTGTAACTTACGCAGCCACAGTCTAATTGAAGCCCTAAATAAATGTTGCACTTAATTAAATACAAACCAAGTCTATTGAAAATGGAGAGAAATAATGAGCTATTTCTTGTTGTACATGATTTTTGTATACAATAAAACATGTGCTAAAGTATTTTGTGGTTGGCTGATGTTTTGGCTGCGAAAATGGGAAAACAAGGATTCCCGTGAGCAGGCGCAGGCTTTCCCTCCAGCTGGCAGCGTGCAGATCAGGAAGGCGCGATCACTTACTGATTTGAGAAATAGGTGAAATGAAACTTGATGGTACCATCGCTGAGCCTGGGTCACCCTCTCTTCTGGGCCAGCACAGCTGTTCCTGCAGCCAGTCAGTGAACCATTTTGGGGAACTGACCTAGCAGAAGAAAACAAGCAGTTTAGGGGGGAGGGGAGTCTGTGCTTGTTTTTCAGGTGAATCACTTCTCCAGCACTGCTGGTGAGGAGGACGTGCAGACGGGGGGAGCCTTGCTCGGGGGACCAAGCAGCTGGAGGCAGAGGCTGTGCAACGTGTCACCAGTTGTTTTAACAACCAAACCATGTTTGGCAACAGCCAAACCCTGTAATATTGTTAAAAGATGAGGAGCAACTAAGGGGAAACTCAACAAACTTCTGCAAGTGTGCATATATCTATATCTATCTATCTATCTATCTATCTATCTATCTTACTTTATCTATATATATAGTAATTAAGATACTAAAGGACACTAAGGAATATTAATAGCATCAGGTCAAGAGCTCTTCTTAAACTGTGGCCCTGACAAAATCATTAGTGTTTTCTGATGAGGTACAAATTCCAGTCTTGTGCTCAATGTACTTCATAGAGAGCTTGTGCTGCAAACGGAACAGGGAACTCTGCTCCTTCTGGTTCCCAGCAACACCATAAGTACGACAGAATCCTAATTTGCATGGCTGAAGTTCAGATTATGTATTTCAATGGCAAATCCCTGTTTTGGGATTGGATTGCTCAGGGTTTTTTTATATTAAAGAAAGCTAGGAAGCGGGAGCCCTAAAAAGTGATAATTTTACTGGGGGAGGGGAATTTAATTGAAGGTGATACTTTGTCATGCTATCCTGATTTAAAGAGAATTGAACAAAATGTACGATTTCTTCTTTCTTTTTAGACACATTTTATTTTTGGACACAGGAAAGCTATTAAATGAAACAGTGAAAACACTTGAAAAAAATATTGCAAGATAAATGTATTTCATTTAAATGCTAACTTGTTTATAATATTTTCAAGTAATGTAAATAATAAATAGTTTTGATGACAATTATCTGAACATAGCACGCCAGACAACACAGTGAAGAAGCTGTAAAAATGTGTAAGGAAAGGCATGATTGTATATTGGAAGTGGACAGAGGAATTGGACTAGCACTCCTGCACGACTGCTACAGAAATGTTTTTTTAAGAAAAGCCCCAAGCTGTTACTGTTGTCTTTCTTACACATAGCCATCAGTCTGAGCAGAGAGAATTTCTGCTCCTATCTCCAGAGAAGTAATTTGCAAGCCATTTCTGATCTCATTATATTATCTGCATACTTTCTTGTCTTTTGCACAATAAATTCTTTGGGAACATTAATTTTAAAAATTGCCTCACATATTGCAGCGTAAAAGGAAAAAACATTAAAACTGATACAATCTATGGGCAACAAACCTGAGAAGTACAAATATTGATCACATTGCAACATCTCCTGCACAGAAGCTACAGTGAAATAAAGCAGTGGTTGCAGGTTGTCATGAGCTGTGCTCGTGTTTTACTTAAAGTCCAGGATCTTCCAGCGATGTTATTACCTGATAACCTCAGTTTTAAAAAGATCCATACTCTCCTGTGGGGAGAGGAGGGCCTTGAATTACGGAGTCATAAAGGCTGTGCGTGACAGACAAGCAGTAGCCACAATTCATTTTGTTGCATTAGGCTCCCAGCTCATGTTTTTTTAGGTACTTGGGGCTCTCAGAAACGTGCTGCTCTCCTCAGCTTTTCCGACAGACTAAGCTTCGCCAGCCTTGGAAATGGAACTGGGACACAGATACCATGCACTGGGCAGGCATTCAAAACATGAGGTGGGCTTCTCTGCTGCCCTTCACCTGCTTCTGGTCAAATGTGTTTTGGCCAGCCGAGTCTCTTTGCCCTGCTTGTGCTGATACCCAAAGCAGAGGTCTTCCTTGCCCTTTCCTTGACACGCCACAGCAGGGTGACAGAAGGACAATCTCCTCCCTAATACTGTTTATCTGTGGTGCCATAATTCACTGTGGGCTGCCAGGACCGGCTACCCTCCCTATACGTTAATGACTTTCCTGTTCAATTGGAATGCTGAACACCATCACCTCGCGGCTCACCCAGTCAAACCCAGCCAAACCTCAGAGAAGGGGAAGACCTGGAACTTTAAGTTGCAGCATTACTGTGTCTGGCTCTGGGCTCCTCAAGGAGCTCCTGGACAGGGTCCAGCAGAGGCTACGAAGGTGATAAGGGTCTGGAGCATCTCTTATGAGGAGAGCTGGACCTGGTTAGTCTGGAAAAGACTGAGAGGGGATCTCATTAATGCATACGAATATCTCTAACGTGGGTGCCAAGAAGATGGTGCCAGACTCTTTTCAGTGACAGGGCAAGGAGCAGTGGCCATAAACTAAAACACAAGAAGCACCCCCTCAACGCGAGGAAGAACTTTTTTCCGTTGAGGGTGGCAAAGCACTGGAGCAGCTGCCCAGGGAAGGTGTGGAGTCTTCCTCTCTGGAGGCATTCCAAACCCACTTGGACACGTCCCTGTGTCACCTGCTCCAGGTGACCCTGCCTTGGCAGGGGTTGGGGCGGGTAATCTCCAGAGGTCCGTTTGAACCCGAACTATTCGGTGATTCTGTGATTCATTTGGTGATACGGTTAGTTGTCGGTAAGAGCAGCGACAGCGCTGGAACCGCTCAGAAATTCCCCGGCGATCGCCTGGAAAGTGGCGTCGGTCCGAGCTGCTCTCGGTTCCCCCGCAGCGGGGCAAACTTCGCCTTCCCCCGGGCCGCGGCGGGGCCGCCCCTGCAGCCGGCGAAGGACGCGGAGCCCTTCCCGGGGGAGGAGCGGGGCGGCCGCGGGGACTCGGCGGAGCCGCCCCGCTCCCGCCGGGAGCTCCCAAGATGGAGGCGGGCGGTGTGACAGGGCGGGGAAGGGGCCGGGCGGGGGCTGCGCCCGGGGCAGG